>JAOTRH010000006.1:13862052-13882368 GCA_034768845.1 Heliamphora exappendiculata | reverse complement strand
TGCCAATTGAATGGCCAATTCAATTGCAATTGAATTCTGCTATTGAATTCTAGAATTCAATGGCCAATGAATTCATAGATTCCAGCAAGTGATACTATCCCAAAGTCGGTGAAGCATCAAAGGGGCGTTGTTGCATTGAGTGATCTGTTAAATCTATTGATTTGGTATTCTATTGATTAAGGAATTGATTTGGCATTGTATTGCTTAGGGAATTAGAAGAAACTTCACAATCTTGATTGTTTAAAAAAAACTTGATTTTTTTGGAAACGAAGGGTGCTAGTGGTGTAAAGTGGATCTTATTTGTTAATTCCACGGTTTCTAATTTTTGGGATTTTGGATCTGTTTACTAAACCATCTTACTTTCTAATTTCGTGGCTTCTAATATGGGTGTTTTGCTAATTTCGTGGCTTCTAATTTGGGGGGTTTGAGTTGTGTGGTAACCAGTTTTGGAATCGATGACTTAAATTTTTTTACTATATCGGCTCATTTATATAACAAAATAATTTAAGAAAAATGTGTCTTCTAAGATTTTCAGCGTTGTAGATTCATCGGTACGGTTAGATTTTTCAATTTCTACACTGTTTGATTGGATTGGACGGATCGGCATAGATTGAAATTGATCGAGTGTGATCAAAGGCAGTTAGGAGCGATCAAGTACAATCAAAGATGATTTGGGCTACGTGGGACAAGGGTTACACATATCTGGTATTGTGACGAGTTCGGATTCTAGGAGTTTGTTAGACACAAAACTAATGGCGGTGAAGAGTTCAGGTTTCGTGATTAAACTATTTAACAGCCACAACGACAGTAAAAGGTGAAGTATATTTTGACGCGCGAGGGACTGATCAAGGGTCTTAGGAAGAAGTCAAAAAACCCAAAAACGATGAAGAATGTAGAGTGGAAAAAGATGTGGAACTTGGCGAACAGTACGATTTAGTTGTATCTCGGTAATAGCGCTCTTCGAAAAGTTATCAATGAAAGCGATTCAGCGAAATTTTGGGCTAAATTAGAGAACAGGTACAAGTCCAAGACATTGACGAATCAGTTGTCTTTGAAGAAATAGCTATATGCACTTCAGATGAAAAAGGAAACAAATTTTATGGAATATTTGGACAAGTTCAACAGGTTACTGACGAAACTGGATTCTATGGCAGAAAGATCGAAGACGAAGATAAAGCAATTTTCCTGTTGGTTTACTTACTTTCATCATATAAGCATCTGAGGACTACACTGATGTTTGGAAAAGATATCATTGATTTAGATGAGGTTGTTGTTACTTTTATATCTCTTGAGATATTGAAGAAGAAGGTGAGTGACAAATCACTGGGGGAGAGCATTATGGTTGTTCACGCAATGGGGAAGTCAGAGGCAGGGTGACATTGAGACATGAGGGGTCCAAGAAAAAAGGTCGTTTCAAGTCGAGAGGTTACAAAATGATGTGCTACTACTGTGACAAGGAAGGTCATCTGAAGAGGAATTGTCCTAAGTACAAGGTGTACAAGACGTACAAGGAGAAAAAGCAACCATCAAAGACGGCGGTAATAGAGGGCTCCAACCATGAAAAATTAAATGTGCTCACAATTACTTTAGGTATAGGAAAATCATATTAGATATTAGATTTTGGATGTTCGTTCCACATGTTTACAATAAGGGAATATTTTGATATGTATCAGTCATGCGATGGGTCATGCGATGGGGGTACTGTCGTGATGGCTAACAATGCAATTAGCAGAGTTGTTGGTACAGGGACAGTGCGGTTTTGCAGATCTGATGGGACTGTATTGATTTTGACTGAGATTAGACATATGCCAAATTTAATGAAGAATTTGATTTCTCTAGAAATGCTGAATTCGAGAGGCTGCAGGTTCTCATCCGGAGGTGGAGTTCTTTGGGTTTCAAAAGAAAATAGGGATGTACAGCATGGGCAGATGATTGACAATCTATACAGCCTTGTAGAGAGTGTTGTGACATGTGGAGCTACTGCCAAATATCAGAAGAGTAGTATAAGTAGATGACATACACATACAAAGTGTAAGGGTGATCATGGTGAACAATAGTTGCAGAGAAGCACACGGAACATGCGCAGTGGTACACAGAAGCGACGAGGCCATACAAGTGTGCAAAATCCCGACAAGAAGCAACAACAGCAGTTGTTGGATGTTCACAGGGAAACTCCGGACAACGAAACTATTACAATAGATATGACAGACAGGTGTACACATTGACAGAAGCGAGTCTCATTTGCACTTGATTTGGTTAGTGGCGGTGATCTCTCCAGTTGTGCGCACAAATGGGGAGAGGCGGAGCCACGTTCTTCTACAAAATAGTAAGTTTTGTGGGGCACCTGAGTTAGGGTGCAGGCACCTCGTTGTAGAGGTGCAAGCCATGCTATTTGGGTGTGGTAGTTCGACGACGACGACGACAACGACAACGACAACGGTAGAGTCAACATCAACGTTGGTTATCTTCAAGATGGTTTGTAGAATTTAAACTAATGTGGAGATTGTTATGTTAAGTATCTTGTATTCTACACGACCCATTTCTTATTTTATTTTGATCTATATGTATTTGGGTTGGGGTGGAATTAGGAACCCACTAGGAATCCTAATTGTATAGAATTTAATTTTAAATGGACTTACGGGCTTCTAGGGTTTCCTTGGTATGTCTATAAATAAAACACTAGGAATCCTCGCTCGTGGACCGACCGGTGTGGGCCGAACCACGTAAATTCTCGGTATTGATTATTTTTGCTTTTTTATGCGTGAATTTTTTGCTTCCGTTTGCGTTCGGGAATTAATGTTCAAATCCCAACAAAGTTAAAGGGTTACCAATTAGTTAATTTGATAGATCTATATTTTTTTATATAAATGGATAACTGTTCTGACCATATGAATAATATTACAAAGTGAAATAGCTGAGACAATGGTTACATTTCAGGGATATGGGATGCATACAGTAACAATAAGTTAAATCACCTGAAAAGATTACTTTTTACCATCTTCTTGATTATGCACAATTATCATGCTGTTCTTTACGGCCCTAATTATCAGCGTGATCCCTATCATACCCTTGCAAGTGTTGGCCAATCACATTGCAAGGGTTTGCTCGCACTACAAGCGGAAGCTGAAACAATTGCATAGTCACATTTAGAAGATGGAACAGAATTAGAAACCTACCGCCTTTGGTATTTGGTGCTGCTGTCAGTGAAATAGATATTTCCCTCATCATCAATGTCCAAGTCATTAGTGAACCTCAATGGCACCCCTTCCGCCTCAGTTGCAAGTGATGTTGCCAGTCCGCCCCCAGGCCCAACCTTCATCAGCCCAAAATACGCATCTGCAATATACAAATCACCCGTTCTCTTGTCAAATCGAAGCCCCAGAGGCCTGCCACATATATGCTCATTCTTCAGGTAGCTCGAAGGCGATGGTTTTGGGTCACATAGTTCTGTCCTGAATTCCAAATCATATATGGGAAACAAAAGAAATTTTTGAAGAAAACTGTTATAAAAAAAGAATATATCTAAGAATATAACAAAAGGACCACCATCAGTAAGAACATTTTTCCTCATGACAAAAAAATAAAATAAAAGCAATTACAGTGAACCAGAATAAGTTGAAATCTACGAATCAAATGACTTGTTCAACAGACTTCATTAATTGCACGTCAGCCAACACAAAAATTCTATTGGCCTAGCCATAATGTAAATACTGGCTGGCGGAAGACTGTATATTGTATAAGCTCAAAATGAGAAAGAACCAAAAAAGTTACCACTAGTTCAACATATTGATCACACTGGTAACTAACCAGCAGGCGCACGCGTGCACACACATTCAAACTACATCTTGTGGTAAATATATGTCTCACCATCATTGAGAAAACCAAAGGGAAGAGAGTGAAAAAAACTCATTTGGTAAATTAATTAACAAACTTCAAGATTTAACCAAAGGGAAGAGAGTGAAAAAAACTCATTTGGTAAATTAATTAACAAACTTCAAGATTTAATCCTTCTAACCAATTAAACCTTGAATTTTTAATTTTTAATTTTTCCAAATTTAAACCTGAAGTCCAATTGTTTTCAAATTAAACGCTGAAGCCATGAGGTGAAAAATGAAGGGGGGTGTCTTACACAATGTGAAACAAGGAACCTCCCTGATCATCACCTGTAGGGGTTTCCCCTAGAAGAATTTTGGTAACAATGGTTATTCCTTCTATAAAAAAAATTTCTTTTGAAGAAAAGAAGTGAAGCAATCAACACCGCTACCCCGTAAAGGAAACAAATCAAAAATAAAAGGACATTTTATTTTTGTGACATTAATCTCCACTTCTTATCAAATTCTTCTATTAATCTATTTCCAAATGCCCCTAGGAAAAATACACTAGACTTTCTTGTTGACGGCCAGCCAAGGCAAACATTTTCTATGATCTTGCAGCCCCCATGCACACTGCACCTACTTAGAATGCCATACTCTTACCAATAAAATGACTTCAAAAAAGAGAAGCCAATGTCTAGTATGCCTCAACTAATATAATCACATCTCAATAGGTCTCAAAATAGACATCATTGCAAAAATTTATTGGAATATCTTCAATGCTTTTGTCTGCAAATATTACTCAAAATGTTACCCATTTTGCCTAATCTCTCTTACTCTCCAACCATTTTCTGCATCTTTTTCCCTCCTCCTATTGTTATAAAATATTATAAACTAAAAGGCTGTGGCTTTAACAAAAGACGAGATGGAAAAGTAATTTTTTTATACTAAAATATGATAAAATTTAACAGAAAAAGAAAATTAGCCAAAATAAATTAATAAATCGAATTTTACTTATTTTTGTTTTTTATTAATTTTTTTTCTTTCAACTAAAGTTCTTTCCTTTTCAGTTTCTCTTATCCTCACCATACGAAAAAGTGAAAAACTTTTAAGTATAATAAAAGTCCAGAAATACTTTTAAAATTAAAATTCTTCCCCAAACGGCGCCAAGGATATTAATCTCTAACAAGAGAAGTAATAATATGTTTGGTCTAAAAGAGCATCTCAACCTTCGAAGCTTTTTTTGTCTTTTATAATTTCTTTTACTTTCTAATTTAAATTTTTTATTTTTTCCCAATTCATTGTTACAAGCAAAGTTTTAAAAGTAATGAACTAAAATTAAAAACAATTCACTAAAAATGAAAATCCTACAAAGAGCATTTTTTGTCTTATCTTTTTTCTTTTTCGGGTCAAAATTCTTTGTATACTCATTTAGAAAATGTTAGAAAAAATTTACTAAAAATGAAAAAAAAAGCGTTTAAAAGGAAAAAAAAATAGACCCAACAGGCTAAATGGTAGAGCAATCAAACCCATAACACTTCGCAGAGCGTTCCCAAACAAAGAAAAAATCAAAATCAAAAAATCAAAACCCTCACCGATAAGGCGAAGTATACGCAAAATCGGTCCACGAATCGCCGCTCCAGAACAAAATCCGCCCGTCGGCGACCCCCGTGTAAGGTCCCCGTCCCTTCGGGTCAAACGCCATGCTTTCCGGGCCCTGAACCTGGTTCAGAAACTTAATTTCCGATTTCTGCAACAAATTCTCGCGATCTACATCAACCGGAACCTCCGACCACGAAGGCATGTCGATCTTGTACGCTTCGAAGTCCGGGAAGTCGGAGACGGCGCTGTGCTTCAGAGGGTCAATTCCACAGTAAAGAGCCAGGAGGAGAAACAGTCCGGCGATGATTCCGGCGGGAGTCATTGCCGGAATTCTGGAGTTTTCCTGCTAAAATGTGGTATTATGCACAGTAAGTATGAAGAAGAAGGTGGGAGAATTTTTAAGTGTGGTGGTCCTCTTCTTCACTTTTATCCTATGTGTGGAGTAAAAAGTTAAAAATGGTTTTTTTTTAAAAAGATTTCGTTTTTTTTTAATTTTTTTATATTTTAATTTAAATTTATTATTTTTTGGATTCTTATAATAAAAGAATTTTTAAAAATATGCTCATTATAGATAATTTTAAAAAAAAATTTATTATAAACCAAAAAATTAACAAAAAAACTAAAAAGATTTATTTAAATTGGTTTTTTTTTGTTTTATATAAATTTTTTTAAAATTTTGATCAAAATAAATTTTATTTTTTTATTTTTTCATATTCAAAATTTTTTTAAATATACACTTATTTAAATTAATACTGAAATATTTATTTTTTTTAAAAAACGGTAGAAAGAAAGCTATTTGAAACACAGACTTGGAAGGGCAGCTGGACGTGGGTAGGTAACACACGTTACCTAACCGGGAATTAATAGCAATCTTTCCATGAGTAAGGTCATGTTTGGTTTCTCTCAATAGTTTATTTTTTTATTATTTTCTATCTCTATCTTTTTCCATTCAATATATATAAAGCATCAATGTTAGTATGAACAATGATTTTTTCGTCCACGCTAAAATGACTAATTTTATCTTTATGAGATATTGACTCTCACTCATTTCATACACAGAGTTCAGATTTCAATACGTATTTTTTAAAAAAATTTAATTTTGAATGCTGAGATCTATCAACATGACTTGCTGTCATTTAGAGTTTTTTGTTTTAACTATAGTTAAAGTTAGAATTTTAAAATAACCAAACAAAGCTCTAATCGTAGTTAAAACATAAGTTTCGAATTAACCTAAGTTTTTTAGAATCATTGAGAACAGATTGTTCCACATTCTCCTGGAAAAACAAATTAAGAAGTTTATATTTCGCAACAAAGTTCACGATTCACGACTTTAACACCATAAATCAAGTTCATTAATATATTTCTTACCAAGTTATGTGCTTTTTTTCTTTTGTTTTAGTTGTTCTTAACTTTGTTCTTCATCTTTTCTTCACTCATTTTTTTTTACCTAAATAGTGTATTTCTTACGAAGTTATGTGTTTTTTTCTTTTGCTTTAGTTGTTCTTAACTTTGTGTTTTATCTTTTTTTCACTCATTTTTTTTACCTAAAAATGTTAGGTTGATTGCTCTCACAAATTCAAAGGGTCGGTTCAAGATTCACAATTATCTTGGTCTTCTTTAGTTCTCTATCTACAATTTTGCCAACAAAAATCAGGTTCATTAATATATTTCTTACAAAGTTGTGTTAATTTTCTTTTGCTGAAGTTGTTCGTAAGTTTATACTTCATGTTATAAGGTTCTGTGTTAATTTTATTGTATTTTCAGTTTAGAAATATTCTTTAATTGAATTTTCTTAGTTGTTATTGTTGAATAAATGCATAATAGTATTCAATATGCTCCAAATTTGTGTTCTGGTGTTTAGCTTGCAGAGGTTTTTAAAAAAAAAAATTGGCTTATCGCCTCTCTAAATTTGAGTTTGCTATGAGATTAGGTTGATGAAGTGATTGAAAAGATTAATACAATAAACAAAAATTAAAAAAATAAAAAAAAATGAGGTTGAATGAGCTAGAGCAAATTAATGCATCCCAACTACTCAAACAATCCCAAATGAGCAAAAAAAACTACTTCAAATTAAAGACAAAATAAACTGCATCTCCTTGAAATAAAAAAGCTTTTTAGGCATAACAACATTAATGAAGTTAATTAACTTCCAATATTTGTCTATTTGTATTCCAATGAACATGTCATCTAAATTAAAAATTTACATAACAAACCCAATAAATTATGACATAATCAGATTGAAAACACAACCGTTGTTTATAACAACATAGAAAAATCAACAAAAGTTATTATGACATTATAAGTAAATGAATTGATACGAGAAAAAATGAATTATGAATTCATCCATAGATTATGTTTTTCTTAACTGCAATACTACTATTTACACTGTTTCTAACACTTGAGCACTTAATCAACATATTTCACAGTTAAATTTCTAAAAATGTCATAAATACATGACAAAATTAACTTGAGCTTCTAAAAAATAATTGTAAATATAGGACAATGGAAAAGAATTGATACCACATTAAAATTACTAACCGCCTCCTCTCTAAAAAAAATACATAGAAAAGAAAAAGTTCAAAAAAAAAAAAACTAAATACAAAAGTCAATTTATATACTATCTATATAAAAAAACATGTGCAGTTAAACAAAATGCCACAAGTAAAGAATTGAATGCATTAACTTTATTAGTTCTCAACATAATTTCAATTAGAAAAAATTATAATATTTATGGGACAACACTAAAGAAGTCATGTTTCATTAAATAAATCATAAACTTAATAGATATCCAAATAAAAATTAATTGAGCATGTATCTCAAATCTTTACTTATATGATCTGCGATCTTTCAACAAGTAAGTATATAATTTCTAATATTGCAACAAGAAAATATATGTAAGATAAAGAAAAGTACGTGTATTTTAAAAACTACAATTACGTGTGTATGTTAAGCAGATGTTGTTATAACTACAAAATTGTATCTATATTACTTATTACTTATTTTATTATTAATTAGTCATATGTGAATGTGTTTTCTTTTTTTTCTTTGATTTATGGCTAACTTTTTACTCTCCGAAATGTTCTATTTACAGTTGCTTTGTTAACGAATATTATTTTCTTAAGCTAAAATAGTGTCTCATTTCTTTTTTTATTTGTTATATTGTCATAGATTGTTATTATTCTATATTAACTATTTAATTATTTTTCATATAAATATGAAGTTTATCTTTATTGCTTACATTTATTTATTTTTTTTAAAGTAATGTCACATAAAAGATCAACTCTCCAAGATGAAGATGACTTTTCCTCACTTAGTCATAATAAGTTAAATTCGTTTTGAATTCTCACATAAAACTTTCTCATAAAACTATATAGAATAAAAATCAAAATTACACAAAATGCTCAATACTAAAAATAAATTATAACTTATACTTAAAATTTGTAGCATAAAATTAAAAACTAGCACCTGCCAAACATTCAAGGCCAGCTTGCTTTGCAACCAAAAACCAATTTGAAGAAATTGAGAAGAAAAAATAACTGTATATATTTTCTGTCTATTGAAACTCTACAATATATGGCCTATTTATAGGCGAATAGGGATAAACAATAAAAAAAATCAAATCAGAATAAAATCAATCTAATCAATCTAATATTCTAATCAATCTAATATTCCAACATTGCTCCTCAAACGCGAGATGACGAAGTCAGCTGAAGTTTGAAAATTAGAACACGAAGGCGACTAGGAAGATGAGATTTTGTAAAAAGGTCGGCAAGTTGATCTTCAAAATAGACAGATCAGCGGCGACGCGAGTCACACGACGACGGCGGCGACGGCCTGAGGCGACGGGAGCAAGCTAACGACGGCGGTGTGTCCCGCGATGGTGTCGGCGACGGTCTGAGGCAACGTGAGCAAGCTGACGACGGCGGCGTGTCCTGCGATGGTGTCGGCGACGGCCTGAGGCAACGGGAGTAAATTGACGATGGCAGCGTGTCCCGCAATAGTGTCAGCGACAGCGTCGGCGACGGCGACGGCCTGAGGCGACGAGAGTAAGCTGACGACGGCGGCGTGTCTCGCGATGGCGTCGGCGACGGCCTGAGGCGACGGGAGCAAGCTGAAGACGGCGGCGTGTCCCGCGATGGTGTCGGCGACGACCTGAGGCAACGGGAGAATGCTGACGACGGCAGCGTGTCCCGCGATGGTGTCGGCAACGACCTGAGGTAACGAAAGCAAGCTGACGACGACAGCGTGTCTCGCGATGGTGTCGGCGACGGCCTGAGGCGACGGGAGCAAGCTGACGACGGCGGCGTGCCCCGCGATGGTGTCGTCGACGGCCTGATGCGACGTGACGTGAGAGGGCAGGGGCAACGACCTGGTGCGGCGGTGGCTACTTCGGCGGCGACTGTGACGACTTCAGCGATTAGTGGAGACGCCGACTGTGGCGCGAGGGAAGGACCACCGTCGATGGCCGCGACACCCTGTGTCGTCGCGGTGATGTGGCCGGTGGTGCCGTGACGGCGCGGCTCTGGAACCTCAGATCTGGTCAACGAGGAAGACGACAGACGATGGCGGCGACTGTGGCGACATCGGTGCTGTGGGAGGCCAGACCTGGTTGGTTTGGTTGAGGCTGTCCTCGTGAGCTTTGGTCGTCGCCACCATCCGATCGTCCATCCACAGCATATCTTTCGTGAAACGGGATCGCACCGGAGCAAGCCGATGTAGAAGAATAGAAGGCCCATAAACCAGGTTCATACCCGTCTTGGTGCGGCTCTGGAACCTCAAATCTGGTCGACGAGGGAGACGACAGATCATGGGCTGAGGTTGTGCATCCGAAAAATCAGTTCCTGACGGAGTCGTTCGGTACGAGGGAATCAGATCAGAGGCTGAGGCTGTGCTCGCATGGCGGATGTGGCCGGCCGGAGAGCCGGCGAAACTAGTTTCGGAGGTGCTTAGCGTGTGGGACGGTGAACTATTGCTCGCGAGGGTGTCAGGCGCAGGACTAGAAGCTCAGGCGCAGTAAATGGTAGAGCAATATGGGCCGAAAGACGATGAAGGCGGTGGACGGCGGAGCACTATGCAGCGAAAGGCAATGGAAGCATGCTACTTTGCCATCTTCCCAAGTTAAAGAAGCTCCACATGACAGAAGTACCCCCGCTTCGTTAAAAATGGGGCCACGGGAAGCTGTTACTGTTTTAGGCAGCTTGAAGTCAGCGGTCCAAAGGATTGACCTGACACAGTACCACCCAGTATCACCTAGAACGCCAAGAGCGTCGAGATCCGGCTTGACACGGATGTCATTCTTGAGGAAATTTGGGTCAGCAGCAAATGTGAAGCAGCTGTGTATCGCTTTGAGTTGGCTAAACCGGCGCGAATCGGAGATGAATTCTTTCATCTTAGTAGTCCTCGGATGATGCATCCACATGGTAGTGTCCATGAACTGTAATTGTCTCTTTCTACAGAGGTGCATCTGGGGAGGACATTGCAGTCTTAAAAGTTTGAGGCTCATTTTCTTACAAAAATGTTAGAAAATTCGGATTAAAGGATTTGAATGTTCTTGCTCGTTTGCTACGTCTAGGTCCATCATTCTCTCTCAATCCTTGATTCCCATCTTCCACTTCCACTTGGTTACTGCGTACTGCAATTTTATAAGTTCTTTTGAGAGAACTTATCTCTTGTGTAGATTTATACGGAAATACATGTTCAAAGAACGATGCATTTCTAGATTCAATGACTGTGTTCACTTAAATATCAGAATTATCACTTTTGTTTACTAGAAATCGATATGCACTACTGTTATTTGCATATCTTATAAATATACAATCAACAGTTTTCGATCCAATCTTGATCCTTTGAGGATTTAGAACTGCTACCTTAGCTAAACACCCCCACACTCTTAAGAATTTATAGGAAGAATTTCGACCGTTCCATAATTCATACGGAGTTTTGTTTGTTTTCTTATGGGGTATTTTGTTGAGAATATAATTGGCAAAAAGTATCGCTTTCCCCCACAAGTTCTGAGGTAATCTAGAACTAATGAGTAAAGCACTCATCATTTCTTTTAAAGCCTTATTTTTCTGTTCAGCAACTCCATTTTGCTGTGGAGTATAGAGAGTTGTGGTTTGATGGATAATTTCATGTTGTGAACAGAATTCACCAAAATGTGATCATATTCACCTCCCCTATTACTCCTTAAGGCTTTAAACTTTCTGCTAAGTTGGTTCTCAACCTCGCTTTTATATACAATAAAACTGTCTAAGATTTCGTCTTTACTCCTTAGCAAATACATATAACATTACCTAGTACAATCATCGATAAAGGTGATAAAGTACTTTTTGCCTACTCGTGTTTGAAAATATTTCAAATCACATATATCACTATGGATTAAACCAAGCGCTTTAGCTAATTTAGTTTCTACACATGTTTCACATTTATGATTTGAGTCAATATCAAATTTAGGTAAATAATTCATGTTAATTAATCAACGCAAAGATTCAAAATTAACATGCCATAATTTACCATGCCACACATAAGAAGACTCAAGCATATAAGCAGAAGATATAGAACTTTTATTAATAATTTTGGGAACAACTGTGAGTATATTCAATTTAAACAAGTCGTCTGCCAAATACACTTTCCCAATAAACATTTCCTCTTTTGTCAGTACAAACTTGTCATACACAAAGAGCAGCCTGAACCCATTTTTGCTCAATAAAGATCCTGACACTAAATTCTTCTGAATTTTTGGCACATGCAGGACATTGGTGAGAGTCAGCTCCTTTTCGAAGGTCATCTTCAACATAACCTTCCCTGTCCTTCCATCTTTGCAATAGATGAGTTTTCCATAAATAGTGGTTCTCCACTTGTCACTACTTGATAAGTGGTGAATATTTTTTGATCTGCACACACATGTCGGGTTGCACCGGTATCCACCCACCACTCCCTTGGGTTCGATCCAACTATGTTGACCTCGGACACCACTGCTGTCAGGTTCATCTCGGACACATCATATGGGAGGTTCTCTATTTCAGCAACGTTGGCCTGAGATTGCTTCTGCCTCTTCGAGGCACCTCCTTGGTCTTTGCGGCTTCGGCAATCCTTAGCCCAGTGGCCTGGCTTGTCGCACACAAAGCATCTGCCCTTGAACTTTTTAGAATCACCACCCTTGGCCTTCTGGTTGTGATTCTTTCCCTTCTTTCCTTTCTAGGCTTGTTCCACTACATTGGCCTTCGCCTTGAACTAGAACTCCTGTGACCCTTTTCTTTCGGCAATGCGGTTATCCTCCTCAATCCTGAGTCTGACAATCAGGTCTTCAAGCTTCATTTCTTTGCGCTTGTGCTTTATATAGTTCTTGAAATCACTCAATGACGATGAAAACTTTTCAATAATAGCAGCCACTTGAAAGGACTCACTCAGTGTCATGCCCTTGGTATGAATCTCATGCAGAATTACTTGAAGCTCTTAGACCTGGCTGATGACAGTCTTCGAATCCACCATAAGAAACTCGAGGAATCTACCAACGACAAATTTTTTCATCCCGGCATCTTTTGTCTTGTACTTCTTGTCAAGTGAATCCCATAATTCCTTTGTTGTCTTCAGCGGACTGTACACGTTATACAACGCGTTGTCCAGACCGTTCAAAACGTAGTTGCGGCACAAAAAGTCAACATGCCGCTATGCGTCTATTGCAGCCACAACGCGCTTGTCGCCCTCGTTCTCAAATAACGAGGGAGCATTCTCGTGGAGAAATCGCGCCAGATTCAGCGTCGTCAAGTAGAACAGCATCTTTTACTGCCACCTCTTAAAATATGCCCCATTAAATTTTTTCAGTTTCTCCCTGTGGCTCATAGGAATCGTAGTAGGAATCGGGGCCGGAACAAAGGCTGGAATCGTGGCTGGAATAGAAGCCACCACAGGGGTATAAGCAGTACGAGTAGGGTCCATTCTGTTGTCGATTCGGTTGCCATAACTGTAAAAATTGAATTAATACCGAAACAGAATCCAACAATAAGTTTATAAGATTTATTCACAGGAATTTAAACTGCAATAACAGTATTAAATAAATCCAATTTTATAAAACGGTAAACAGTAAATTGAAATACTGTATCCAAGTTTAACCAATCAACATGTATATTAAAACACGACGTAACCTAAATACCGACAGGAATAAATCCAGAAATATAAAATAAGCTAATATGTCTTAAGTTGTTGAAGTTATATTCTGAATTATTCAAAAAATATTAAAATCTGTTGGTTTTAATAAAGTTCGAACAATAGTAATATAATTTTCAACAATGTAAAAGCAATTGCAGAATTAAAACAAAATATAATAATCTATTTTTTTAATTACAAAATTATACAACAGATATGAAATTGTTAAACTGTACACTTTACGAAAATAGAAATAAAATTAAGCTATAGAACGAGAAGTATAACACTGTTTTAGAAAAGCCTTATGATAAACAGTGACATGAATAAATTTGTAGAAGCAGGAACAGAAAGTATGAAATCGAAAAGAAAGAAGAATAGTATGCTTGTTAGGAAATGCTGAAAACGAAACACCCTCACAGAACAATTTCGAAAGTAATTGGGATCGAGTCTGGCGTTGAACGATATCTCTTTAAGACAGATTACGTCCTCGCATCGGTGGTTGCGATTGACCGGACGTCTGCCTCCAGGATAAAACGATCCCTATGTGCAGATGAACCACAACAATCTGCACACCAACGAATGTTGTTGTGCTTGTACTTTCTCGGGAAACTATTAATCACTGGAACGAATAGGCAGAGTTTTTCAGAGCTTCGGCAATCGAGAATTGGAAAAACTGATACTGGAATGGGTCTCCTATATATAGGCATTAATGGCAACTGTTTGTCTAAACCGAACGGATACGGATACCAGTTCGGTCTGTCCCAACAGACGCGAACCAAACCAGACTCCAACGGTCCCGAACCACCAACGGTTCTGTAATAATAATAACGGTAACATTAATCAATTTAAATTTTAAATAAATAAATTTTAAATTCAAAATTTTAATTAAATAAAATTTTCGCAAAAGATAAGGGTTGAACTGTCCCAACCCGCAACCCGCCTGGGCGACGGCGCGCGTGTGGCTCAATGGATCAAGTAGAACTTTGTTCATAACTCCTCCCCAACAAAAGTTGGGATGACCCAAATGGTTAACCTTTTATCTCTAACCTAGGCTTTATAAGCCACCATAAACTTCTATCCCCAACCAATGTGGGATTTAGACATCCTTTTATAGTTGCTTGGAAATCCACTATTTTCATTCCCAAGCAATGTGGGATAGGCTCTTGTTACTATTATTTTGCCAACTTCAATGGCACACTTTTGGAGTCAATTTTTCATTCAATCATTAATGATTATGAATGCCACAAAATTCATGATTACTCTACTCATGAAAATAAACAAATTAAAACTTGAAATCATCAAAAAAGATTAATCTAACACAAAGATAATTAATTTTAAAATTAGCTAAAAATTATATTCTAATTTTATTCAAAATCCACTATTTTTCCAACAATTATTTAGTTGTTTCATTAGTTTAAATGATTTGTGACAATAACAATAATTCAATACTTTAGGAGTAAGTCTAATTGATGTTTTCACTTTATATTTATTGTGTATTTAGTGAGTTTCACCACTATTTATTACCATTTTATTTGATATGTAAAAATAAAAAATAAAAAATAAAAAATTTGCAGTGGCCGTGGTCACATTAAGGGTGCTATGAGCACGAATGAATTTTAATCCCAATTTTATAATTTTAATTGAATCATTTATTGTTTTTAGATCATTGAGTAGGTAAAGCATGCAAAAATTAGGTCAATCAAACATTGTTATCTATATGATCATGGTACATTTATTTTACATTTTATACAATAATAGATCTAATAAAAAATTCTTTAACTCTTAAAGTTCATTGTGTAAAATACGACCAAAATACCCTTACTACTCTAAATACTCATCATTTCACATTAACACCTTATTCCTCTACCTCCACTTCCGGCGATTGCCGACGACCATATCCGGTGATCAAATAATTTTTACACACTAAAAAAGATAAACATATATAATTTTAAAATATTTAATATTAATACTACTGTAATTATAAAAAAAAAATCAAAACTTAAGTAAAATTAATTGTGAAAAATCGCACTCATGTTACTTACTTAATGTGAAAAGTTCCCTCCACCTCTGAAATTAACATTTCCACATGAATATTGTAAGAGGTCACTGACATTGAAAACCAAGCACTTAGCATTCCTTCTTCAGCTGTACAATTGATGGCAACGTATTCTAATGTAATAAACAATCCACTTCAGAGTTGGTCGCAGTAGATGTTCGATGAGCATTCAAGCATGAAGCATGAAGCATGAAGAGGAAAGGACATGATCTTGATACGTCGAGGTTATATTAATGTTACAACGCTGTTGCAGCAAGGTAGTCTCATTGCAATGGAGTTCAATTGTGCTGTCCGGGATTGTGAGATCCGTCGTCAAGTAATAATAATAATTATTTTTTTTTTATGTAAAACAGATAAATTTATCTGTTTGTATGTTAATTACTACACAAAACAGATAAATTTATCTATTTTGCATAAATAAATTTTTTGTAAGAGGAATGGTACGAAAATTATTTTGCTAGGGGTAACAATGTCAATCAGACATTGTTATCCGTTTTGCATAAATTTATTGTTATCCATTGTGCTACTAAAACTATTTTGCTACGAAACCTATTTTGGTGAAGCCTCTTTGTGACATTTTCAATGTCTGAATTAAATAGCAAAATTTATCTAATTTTTTTGCATGTATTACCTACACAACGTGTTGGAGGATCAAATTATAAGATACCGAATAAACTAATTTATGCTTGCAGCACCTCTAAATTGACTTCATCTGAACAAATTCTCTACTCCCATAAAAATGTGTTATTTAGCTATTGTATTAAGAAAATATTACTATAAAATTATTAAATATTTACTTTTGTAATAAATTTAAAATGTCAGAGGTCAAAAATTTGTGTAGATTTCACACAAATAGTGATAAAAGATGATTAGTGTGGCATGCAGTTACCATAGCAAGAATTACTTATTATTCTTTGCTCATCCAACTATTCTCTGACTTTCTGTAAAATAAGAACACTCCAGTGACTAATCATGGCACTGCAGAATTTGTCTTTTAAATCTTATCAACTGAGGACAGTTTTTTCACAATTTATTTTCTAAAATATTATGCAATATTATTTATATTGTATTTTTTTTAATAAAATTATAAAAAAAAATATTTTGTGTGAAATAAGATAAACTTATAATTTTTATTCAGATAAAAATAAAAATAATTCACTTAGCTCCTTTAGGGATAATGACTTATTTTATTTTATTTATTTATTTTTTTTTTAGTAGAATTCTTAACCACTTTATCAAATTATTATATTTTTCTTATTTCTATCTTTGAGTCGAGTCAAAAAATAATAATTTTTTATCAAAATATCAAATATATCAGAAAAAAATAAAAAAATATGCCAATAAGCCTGATTTTGTTAATTACTTTCGACTTTAGTAAACTTATTATTATTATTTTTGGCTGGGTCCTCATATTAAGAAAATTTGAAAAAATATAAAATTATTGCTAAAAAAGCAAATAGTCTAAAAAAAGATGAAAATAAAAAAACACACACACACACACAAAAAACCAAAAACAAAAACAAATAGAGTATACAATGAACTCTAAGAACATCTCCAACACTTTTTTTTTTTAAATAGTTAGTCAAAGTACCAAAAAAAAAATACAATATCTATTTTACCTAACTACTTTTTTATATATACAATCCAACATGACTCTCTATTTTTGTTATTCATTTAAACTAAAGTATTTTCAACAAACTCTCTATACGAGGCATGCTGACTAAAATAGATAGCTTAAGTCATTTTTACCATCTCCAATTAATATTTTATCTGACTAACTATTATAAAAAAGCAAATATGGCTAGCTAAACATAATTAATAAAAAATATTTTTTTCTATAATAACTAATAAGATAAAATACCTATATGTTAGAGATGATAAAAATAAATTATGATAGTTATTTTAGCCAATATATTTTATATAAAGAGGCTGTTAGAGATAGAGATACTGGGACGGACAATTTAGGTAGTTTGGTCATGAATAGCTCCCCAATGGTCATCCACTCATCCATAGGAATGGAAGGAGGGGCGGAGCGGGGAGGTGGTGTCTTATTCGCATTTTTGTTTTCGTTAAAATGGAGATAAAAAATAAAAGTCGGGGAAGAAACAAGATGACGCAAAATCAGGGATATATATAGTTAAGTAAATAATAACATTGATGAATGATCTAAAATTTTAATATAAGAAATAAGAAATATGCATAAAAAATAAGAAATAAATATAATATTTTTATATTTTTTAAAATAAATACTATTTACACATTTATATATAAATATATATATTTATTTTATATAATCAAGATAAGATAGAGAAAATTGAGACTGATGAAATAAATACCGTTCATATCCCACGTAGTACCAGGAACAGGTTAAGAACATTCGGGCACGAGTGAGGTGGGGTTGAATTTGAAAAACTGTCATCCCTAGTTGTAAAATGCCCTTGTAATTGCATTGCATGACTATATACTATGTTAAGCTCTAACTGATTATATGTATCAATTTTTAATTTTATCACACGTAATTGATTGACGATTTTTTTTTTTGATTTGAGGATGGTAAATTCGAAATTAAAACCCAGGTTGGTGAACAAGCCAAAAGATCCCTTAACTTGAGGATTTGAACATGTTTATTTTGAACTTTTTATAAAGTTCACTCTATTTTTTTAATCAGTTATAATAATTTTTTAAATTAAAAATATTTATTTTTGATAAATTAAAAGCTCAAATGATTATGAATTTATCAATTAAATCACACCGACCAAATTACGTAGTTTGTGTACAAAAATATCAAAACAATAAGTAACTTAATCTCATAATAAATTTAAAATATATTTAATTGAATATTTGTTAATTGAATTAAATTCGACGAGTGACTATATTCAAAACTAATAATCCGATCTCAAAGAAACAATCAAGAAACCAAACAATGGACAAAACATTCCATTATTAAATTGATAGGGTTGAGTTTGACATGGAGTGGGTTACACCAATTTGTGTACACCCATGCTCTACAATATGGTTCACCCAACCAAACAACTGTTAATTTGGCTTAATTTTGTGTGAAACCAAGAATTAAATCATTTTAAACGATTCTAAAAATTTTAAAATTGAAATTAAATTGTGAGTACTATGAAACCGAACCAAATCAATAAAAATCGGTTGAGTTCAATTTAAAACCGCAATTCTAAGACCAAATACTTATTGCTTATGTTCAAAAAACTATGAATTATATTTTCATTATTCTTTCTCTATCCTCTCATATACTATTTAACTTTATATTTTATTTTATTACTTGTTTTTATAAGATTACAAAATAATATTCTTGAATCTATAGTCATGCATTATAAATTATCCTCTTATAATTTATTATTTTTCTATTGGTTATTAATTTTCTAGAAATTATATAATATGACATTGTTATGAGAAGAAAATGAAAAATTAGATTACAAAAGAAAAGAAACAATTAAAAAAAAGAGAGACAAAAAGGAATTAGTTAACATTCTAAGATTTTTTATTTATATATAATACATGCATTCAATTTACTCCTATGATACTAACTCTCTCACTCTAACATTGTAATAAACTATATTGTAAATTGTACACAAAGAACTCCATGTAAAATAAAACAAATTAATAAATTTCACAACAAAATAAAAAAATTTAAAAATTATAATTTTAAATTAAAACACTAATTTTTAAAATTAACTTTAAAGTTTATTTACAAAATAACTTACTCCTAACTAAGGACCCGATTGCCAACTAGCTTTAAAGCTATCTTTTTTATTTTTTGCGTTTTTAATCAAAAAATTAAATTGTATTCAAAGTAAATTGTTTGGTAACTTAGCTTTTAAGTCAATTTTTTTTAACTGAGTTATTTGGGTAAAAAGATAATTTTATTTACTTTTTGTTCAAAGTGGACAGTTTTATCCTTCTATATATTTGATATTAACAAATATATATAGTTAACAATGGTAGTAAATAAGTTATAAATAAAAAGTATTATTGTATTTTAAAAGTGGTAAGAGTTTAAATTAAATATTCTAAAAGTTTATATTTTAATTTGGCACTTTTTTTTTTACTCAAAGGGTAATCTTAGCTTTTTAGACAAAAAAATCCGAAACACTAAATTGCCCATCAGAGCCTAAATTTAATTTTTTCTTTTTGGCTTTGATTGACAATTAAGATTCTTTTAATTTCTTAGCTAGAAAAGAAAAAAAATAACAGCTAATTTTCGTATAACACGGCCTGCGAATTACCTTCATATTATGTATAGAATAGTTCTTTTAATTTTGTTTGGCTTTGATTGGCAATTAGGATTTTTAAACTTTTTAGCTAAAAAATAAAACAAATTAATAAATTTCGCAAGAAAGTCAAAAAAAATTTAAATTTAAAATTTAAATTAAAACACTAATTTTTAAATTTAACTTAAAATTTTATTTACAAAAGAACTTACTCCTAACTAAGGACCCGATTGACAATTAACTTAAAAGTTAATTTTTTTATTTTTTTACATTTTTAATTAAAACACAAAATTAATGTCTTCAAATTAAGCTGTTTTTCATTCAATATATATAAAGAGCCAATGCATCTATGAACAGTTTCGTCCCTTAGCAAATGTATGTTTTACCCTTGCTTTTCTTTTGTGTTTTTTTTTTTTTAAATTAGGCTCTAATTGGAAAATATTTTTTTTTACTTTTTTTGGAT
>JAOTRH010000006.1:13839004-13861952 GCA_034768845.1 Heliamphora exappendiculata | reverse complement strand
CTACACATACATATATATATATATATATATATATATATATATATATAATTTTTATTTTTTTCTTAAAAATAAAAAGATTAGAATTAGCACACAAAATATTATATTCTTTATAAACGTAAGTATATTTTTGTTAACCACTGTTTATAAATAGTTTAATGAAAGGAAAAATTCAATATCAAATATATTTTAGAAGTAAATTTTATTATTTTTATAAATATTAATACAATTTACACATATATTTATATATTATTTTTATAAATATTAATATCAATACAATTATCGATGCCAATGATAGCATCTTTGCGGTGAGGACAAAAAATTAAGGAACGATCATTCCTAATAGAGGCAAAAACTATTGGTGATACGAGTACTTCATTTCACCAAAGAATATTTTAGATTAATCTCAACTATCAAATCATTTGAAAGTATTTATGTTTTTAATAGATATAAATATGATACGTACAATATTTTTTGTTCTAATATTTATATACGTCTTTTTGTGTTTTGTAATAACGGTTAAAAATACTATAAAAACAACTGTTATTTATCATATTTGAATTTGACATTATTACATTATATGTAAAATTTTTGTGCACTATATCAAATAAAGTGTGATTGATAATATCGTTTACAGGTTGTCCCCGATAAATTACTCCATAAAGAAAAAAATTCATCTTCCACTTCAAATAAATTTATTTTCTTTATTGTTCGAGTTTCCCTCTTTAACTAACAAATATATTGATTTTGTAAGTTCACAATTCTTTAAATAATAACATCCTATAACTGTATACTTCAATGTCAATTTAAAGATAAAATGTGTTTAAGTTTTGATTACCTTTGATTTATCATTTCAATATAAGTAACATTCTTATTAAATAAAATATACGAGATTCCATATTTTATAGTCTTTACATTATATATTTTAGACACTAGAGTTTGTTTTTATGTAATTTTTGAATTTTAATTTATTTCATAAATATTTTCACTAAGTATTTATAGATTAATGAATGAATAATTTCAATTTATTTGCTCATACATTTTTAATCTAAAATTTCAAAAGTTTATGAAAATACTTATAAAATAAAATTATGCCTATATATGATAGTTTATATATCCAATTACTTTAACGAACCAATAGTATACAAAGTACTTATTTTGTAAAATATTATTTTAAACTCTCATTTCAATAGTTCTTAAAAAGAAAAAAAAAAAAGAAAGAAAAATAGAAATAGAAGAAATATCAACTTCCAC
The DNA here is from genome assembly GCA_034768845.1 of Heliamphora exappendiculata. Classification (NCBI taxonomy): domain Eukaryota; kingdom Viridiplantae; phylum Streptophyta; class Magnoliopsida; order Ericales; family Sarraceniaceae; genus Heliamphora; species Heliamphora exappendiculata. The sequence goes on along the minus strand of JAOTRH010000006.1, from coordinate 13,860,701 downwards.
TAATTTTAATATTTTACTTAGTTTAGTTATTTTGATTCTCTTTTTTTTTTTAAACTCATTTTATTCCACACCTCGTTTCATGTTAATTCTTTTAAATGGTTTCTTAATTTTTTTAACTTTTCTTTTCCTCGTTCTAATTGAAAGAGTTATTATTGCATTCGTTACTTTCGATCATTTGGTACTTTTTTTGGTTTTTATATCACGTTTCTAATTTATACATACGATACCAATCATAATTTTGTTGAAGAATTATTATATTTTTTATTTATTTTTATTTATGATAAATCTTAAATACAATTACAGCTCATTAATTTTTTATATTAACGAAACATTTAGATCAGACACTAGGCGGCAAGCATTGCACGCTGCCTTTTTACTAGTAATATAATATAAATAAAACAAAATCAATGAACTGTTTGGTTCGATTTTAAACGATTCTCTAGAATCTTAATTCGATAATCAAAACCATAACAAGCAATTCTTTAAAATTTAGAATCAGAATCAAACCGCCGTCAACTGAAAAAATGAACGAAATTATACGATTTGAATCGATTTTGACCAATGTACCGGTTCACCTATTTCTTTGAACACCCCTAAACAAAATGGGATATTGCTTGTCCACTTTTTTTTCTTCTCTGGAATTGAATTGTTTTGGTTTGGCATCGCGCCATTTTAAAGGAATTGTACGTAGCACTCTTGGATTAATTTAATTGCCAGGTCATGTGGTTAATATAGGTTTGAAAAAATCAACTAACTAGTCACAAAATTCATGCTCTTTTTTTTTATAAAAAAAAAGAACAAATCGAAAAAGTAATCAATTCGTTTTGATAAGAATAACAAAATAAATAAATAATAATATTTTGAAAATGTAAATAAGCAACCTAAATAGACCTTATTTGACTTAATTTTGTCCTTCAAATTTTATTTTATTTTTACATCTTTTAGTCAACAATAACGCTGTGGAGACCAAATTATCTTTGTCGCATGTTAGCATTAGATATAAATAGAGTTTATGTGAAACTCATTACATTGACACTTGTGAACATGTCGCTTCATTTGGTAAATTAATTTGGTACCATAATTCTCTACAGTTCATCTTGACAAGAATTATTAAAAAAATAAAAGAAAAAATTACTAATAAGTAATACCTTGAAAAATCTACTTAAAAAAAAAAGATGTAAAAGATGCTATTTGGTATGGATCTCATCTCTTCAGTTGTGACTTTTTGTTAAGAGTTTCCATGGCACCAATTTGTTCTCAGAAATCTTCATTTTTCTTCCTCAAAACACCCCCAGAAAATATATTAATTGGAACTGAACAGTGCCAGATACAGGAAAGAATGCTCTACCTTTAATATCAATGCTGTAAGACAATGGTAACAAAAAGAAGGAAGCTAAGCTACACTAAGCTCAGCAATTAATAACCCTAATCTGATGTTAGCTATCTGCAGCTCTTCTGTAGAAAAGAACATAAGCTGCCGATGTTTTTATCCTGTCTTCACTAATGGCCGAAACATGGCTGTCATCGAAGTCGTACCACCGATCACCCCCGTGCTGAATCAGAATAAAGGGAATTACAACAACAAAATCGAACACTCGTAAGACTATATAAATGCAGAAAGTACTACATGGAAACAGAAGAAACCACTACACCTTAACATGACTGAGTATTTTGGAATTAAAAAAACTTTTTCTTATTTAAATTCATGCATGAAGTCTGGAAATTAAAGGGCAAGTCTTGGCGCAGTGGTAACATTGTCCCATTGAGAATTGGGCATAGTGGGTTTGAATCACGAAAAAAACCTCTCCGCATTCCGAGGGTGAAAAAAAAAGGGCAAGCTTTGGAGCAGTGGTAAGATTGCTCCATTGCGGTTTGGGCATAATGGGTTCAAATTACGGAAACAATCTCTCCGCATTCCGAGGGTGAAATTTCATGCATTCTACTTATCTTAGATTCCACAGTGCAGGAGCCTCATGTACTGAATTGTCAGGTGATTCTAAATGCACAAGATTTTTTTCTTTAGACATCAACCTTCTGCATTGAGCCACTTGCACATGATACCTTAACACTTGTACAAGAAGGTGTTCAAAGGAAAAAAGTGCGTGCATTTTGAATTACCGTGAATTGTCCTTTTAAGTTTAAATTGAAGATTGGATCTGAATGGTCAAGTAAGATGCCTAGTGCTTTACTTTGATATATGCCTAAAATCTATATCCCACTCTGACTTAAAAGCAATAAAAAGGAAAAAAATAATAAGGGTAATTAGAACTAACAAGAAGAAACACCACTTACATGGACAAATGCAGTGTAATGACCCCCTCCCATGCTACCATAGTGATTACTAACTGCATAAAGCATGTAACGATTAGACGATTGACCATTCCTGTGAGCGATGTATGTTGACAAATCAAGATCATGGACAGGGAAATCAACATATGTCTCCAGCTTGTTCTTCAAAAAACGGCTGTATGAGAACCTTTTTAAATGAATAACTAGAATCTCAGGCAGTCTCCAAAGGTCTAACTTCTTGCTCGCTTGGCGATGCTTTTTGCAGCCAGGACAATACCTGAGATTACAGATTAAAATACAGTTCAGCTGAATATCCACAAAAACAGGCCAAGGTTTCCACGAGGCAAGGAAGAAGAAAAAGAAGATGAAGAAGAAGAAGAAGATGGACAGAAATTTTCATGAACAGCAAAAAACCACATTAGTCATGCATACAGTAGAGAAGCAAAGTAAAACAGGAAAACAAGAAATTTAGAAGGTAAACCAAGAAATAAGAGTAAAAAATTCAAAAGAAAACTTTGAGATAGCAGGAGAGAAGAATTCTTCTCATGGTGTGATGCTTTTGTATAAAAAAGTAGATCAAGAGGGTTAGTTATACTCGCTGCACCAAGACATTGAGCCTTGGAAATGAACATTAACCTAGGAACATTCCTAGTTTGGCGTAAGAAGTTATAATATATGAGTGCGAGCTGACTTTAAACGAGCTACAATTTTAAAGCAAAGCACTGATCAAGAATGCAGACATAAATGTCAGAAGAAAGAAAAGGCAACACAAAGCCAATTTTTTTAACCAACGACAGTTGGTCAGTGATTACAAAAAGAGCTCACATGTGAACTGACTCCAGAGGCAAACTCTTGAGTGTTTCAATGGACAAACAATTTGACCAAATAGTATGACAAAACATGACAGAACACCTTGATTAAGAAAATAAGTTAAAGGCCCATTTGATACCATTTAAAGTTTTTTGTTTTTCATTACAATAAAGACAAAACATATATTTGTTTATTTTGTGAAAAGCAAAAACAAAAAACATGTTTGGCATATATACATAATTTTTGTGTAAGTTTATGTTGAAACAAGTGAGAAGTGGCTTGAGGGGGCCATCGGCAAGAGGAGAGTTGTCCAAGAGGACAGTTAGACGTGGTGACGTCTATGGTGGCCACAGGTGGAGACCGGGAATGGCAACTGGAGGTGGTCCAGCAACAAGCCCTTTATCAATGTATCACTTCCTACGAGCATAGGCTATGGGCATTCAACAGGAAATAGTAATTAAACAGAGTTGAATTCTGAAAAGAAAGGCAATCAACATAGATATGTGCTTCTTATCTCTCAAATATAGGGCATATCCACTCAGTCGATGCAGTGGACTCGCCCACCCTGCGTGCTTGGGGATTAGTTTGGGAATCACGCTCCTGAGAAAAGAAACCATAGGTTTAAGAATTTCATAAAAGAAATAGACTAGTCCTCACCGGCAAGGAAACTCCCAATACTGGTGGAGGTTAGGGCGCCCAGAGGAATGGCTACCAAAGGCCACTGGTGGTGAAAGAAGGTAGTAGGAGCGGTCGAAAATAATAGTCGAAGGTGGTGGTGATGATGGTCGGAGGTAGTAGGTAAAGGTAGCGGATAGGGGTGTTTTATCAATAATGATAGCAAGACGTGGAGTGGTAGATGAAGGAGAAGGGAATACATAATTATTTACAAAACAAATGAAAACATATTTCTTTTATTTACTAGAATTTAGTATATTTTGAAAATTGTTTCTATCTTTTCAAAAACCAAAACAATATTGTCAAACGTGTTTTTGTTTACAGCTTAAAACATTTTTAAAAATAAAAATAACATTAAACATAAGCGTTGCCTAATGAGTTCTAAAGAATCCAAATTTTATGAGAAAACTAATTCCTATGGGCTACAAAAATTGAAGTATTTTCCTTCATGAGTTTTCCCAAATATTCTGTCCACAAGCCTATTGCTGGAATTTACTTGATAAGTATGAAAGGTATGGTTTTCTTGATTAGGTCAAAAGAATGATGGGGACATTAAAATTTTGGTGTCAGAAGGTGACAAAGGAAAACACATACCACGAAAAAAAAAGAGAGGAACATTTTGGCAAAAATTATCTTCTCTCTAGTAAACATGTAAGATAAAGAATGCTACCAGCCTACAATGCAATAATATTACCGTATCACAATAAATAAATAAGCTAATGGTGCACGAACTAACCACATATCGTCCGGTCCAAGAGGTTCCTCCTTCAAAAATGCTTCAAGGCACTTATATAGAGAAACAGATTCTTGAGGTTTTTTCACAAAGAATTCAGATTTGAAAATCTGGGGTAATGAACTAAGAAGGCGTGTCTTGTATCGCTTGACCATTTTAGCTGGCCAACACGCAAGAACACTCAACCGCCCAGGTAAAACCCTGGCTGCTAATGGCTCATTCATTGCAATTCTCGAGTCCCTGATAGTTCCCTTCTCATCTGTTAAGTAAAACTCCAAATCAGCATCTGAATGTGTGTGTAACTCTTTTCCATTAGAGGAGTCTGCAATTCCATCTAAATCAGGAGTTCGGGAGTCCTCCATATCTGTTAGTTCTTCAGTTGTGCTTCTCTCTATGTTACCGTCATCATCTACAGAATCTTCACTGGGTATTAGGAATGCTCCAATTAACTTTAGATACATGTTGCGGATATCAGATCCCTTTACAAATTGAGAACTTGCTACAAGAGGAATGCCAAATGCTTTCCAGCTTGATGTCAGCTTCCCACAGACAAATGGCCTGACGATGTCAACTCTATTAGAGATCGTAGATAAGATTTTATTTTATTTTTGTGGGGAATCAAATGGATATTCTTACTAAAAGATAAATTTAAAAAACAAAGATGTTGGAAGTATTTCATCTTTTTTTTTTTTGGCCAGATGAGGGGGGGGAGGGGGGGGGAGTCAAATGGATATTCTTACTTGAAGATAAATTTGAAAAACAAAGATGTTGGAAGATGATTAAAGACCAAAGATGAAGTGTTGAAGGAAATTAGCAAGACAAAGAGCATAAGCATAACACAAGTTGACTAGGGTACAGACCATGACAGCTGAAATACCACATATCTTGACATTGATAATGGCATCTACCAGTATATGATATGAAATTTAGCAATCATAAAATCAAAGAATTTGTCATAACTCAGGCAAAAAAAAAAAAAGAGGAAACAAAACAGAACATTACCATTCCCCGCGACTCTGATATACCCATGAATACCAAATAATCAATGAGCACATTTTCAGACTATGTCGTTTACAAAGCCAAAAGCATACTCATTTATGATAAACGGGATAGCCATTTGAGAACAAAATCAGCTTGAGAAAATGTTAAGTTGAGCACATAGTAAAAATAAGTTTTACAGTTCACTCTTCAAGAAGATTTTAGCGCTAATATTTTATAAGTAGGAAAAACTAAAGCAACCCCCACTAATTAGGAAAAAATTACCCCTCCCCCCAGTTAACCTCCTTTGTTCCTCATGAGATAAAAGCATCGGCATGGTTTCCGCTTAACAACTAGAAATAGACTTGCTATTTTGATCACGGTCTCAACTATAATCGGCAAATTGGGGGTGGGAGGGCAAAAGATAGGCAAAGCAAGAGTTCCCTGTCAGAAATGAGACTTTACAAGAACGATCAATCAAGCTGAAGATCAAGCATAAGATTATGAGCATCCAGATCGATAAAGCATGAAAAGGAGAACTTGAAGTTACTGGAAGGAAAAGGTCACCCAGTTATTCAATGAAGATGGATTTGGGAGGAGTTTACTGGGTAATACTGGTATTGTGAATGGCTGGTGAATGTATCAACGAAGGTTCCTCAGATAATGCAGATTTTCTAGTTTCAGAAACTTGAAAACAACAGAGGCCACTTTGTAGAGATTTTGAAGTGCGTGGCAGGGACAAAAAAAGATCAGCTATCATTACTCCTGCAGGAAAAGAAGGTTACACCTGGCCTGAAATGGCATCCTTGCTTGGTCAGGTGCAGTATGAAAATAACCAGGTCAAAGGTGTTACAGGGAGGAGGAGATTTCAGTAAGGAAGTTAGGTATTTAGACCACTAGAAAACAATACAGAAAACAGGGGCAAACAGAGGGCTTTACTTTGTTGATTTCCTTAAGGCATCTTCATCAAATAGCAATTAGTAAAAGGGAGATACTTGATTGGGATTGTCCTTTTGTTTGCAAAAGGGTCAATTCCTATAATTCATGGTCTTAAATTCAAAGCGCGCTGAGTAGAGAATATAAAAAGAATATAGTTGAATCATAAGACATGGATTTAAGGTTTGAAGGAGGAAGCAGAGGAGAGAGAGAGAGAGAGAGAGAGAAAGAGACTAAGAAATGTCAAGAGTGTTAATTAGCCTTCTTCGTCTCACATGTATTTATACCAATGTCAAAAATAATTACAAGAATACATTGTTCAAGACAAGGGAAAGTACAAAAATTAAAATAACAACTACCACTCCCCCTCAGCCTCGACCATAGATGTCAAAGTCGATTACTAGAATGTAAACAAGCTAACGGCATGAACATAAGTTAATTGATCCTCCAAACGAAGATTTAACCTTTTATAGAATAAAGTATGCCACCAATGTGCCTTTTGGGTCTCGGTTTCTCCTCTTTTCAAAGACATACCATTGCTTTTGATATGTAGGGACTGAAAGGCGGTGAGTGATTTAAAGAGAATAGACGTGAGCACATTTTTGCTTTTATTTGTTTATTTATTGTTTCCTCTTTTCCGTTGGGGATCTCTTGTCCCCATACCTATTGTAACTTTTCTCTTTCTTTTTTATAAAGCTCTTTTGATGTCCATAAAAAAAAAAGGTGGGAGATTGTAACTCAAAGCTAAAATTTTAGTTCACCTAATAGATTAAAATTGGTTAATCTATTTGTAGAATTGGGAGATTTGTTTCTTTGTTTTTAAGATTTCTTTTTTCTTTTGTTTAATTATTCGGGTCACGTTTGGTAATGTTCATAATTTTATTTTTTGATTGCAATAAATAGAAAATAATTTTGTTTATTTCTATAGAAAAAAAAACATTTTTGGTACAAACATGTTTTTGTAAAAAAAAATTATTTCGAAATAAGTGAGAGGGAGCCACTGGCAGGAGGAGAGGTGCCCAAGAGGATTGTTGGAGGTGGAGACTCCTATGGTGGCTAGAGGTGGTAATATGCCACGACTACCGAACATGGCCTGACGATAGTGACCAATGGTGGAGATTGGTGTGCCCGGAGGGGGAGGATTAGCAAAGATGATCGCTGATGGCAGGAGATGGTGAACGGAAGTGGGAGAATTCAGTAAAAATGATAACCAAAGGTGGTGTTGATGATAGGGGCCGCTAATGGTGTCTGAAGTGACAATCAATAGGGGGAGACGGTGGATGGAGGTATTAGCCAGTGGGGAGAGATGGTGGGTGGAGGTTGCATCAGATGGAGAGGTGGTGTTGGAGGTAGCAAACAGGGTGCCTGAAATAGTGCCACCGCCACCGTTTTGCCACTCGCTACAGTAACATAAAACCTTGGTGTCTTCTTCAAAAAAAGAAATACCCATGTCGCTGCAGATTTTTAAAATTGGGACTTTTACATGGTTTTCAATACGTATTATGATTGGAAATTCTAATCACTTTTCACTGTGACAGTATATTGAATTTTGTTCTTGAACAACTATATTAAGATTGATTAAGGCAAAGCATAGAACCAATAATATGTCACTATATATTTAGACATGCCTTTCTCCTTCTATAGTATATATCAATCTTTTTTTTTTTTATCGTCAACAAAGAATTATATGGGTATTATTAATAGTAAAAGTAAGCAAATCATGGAATATATATTCTCTATTATAGGATTGATGACAACTTTTTGAAGTGAGTTCAATTTGGAAGATTTGCAGTAGTTGGGATTGTATTTTTAGGGTTTTCCTTCTCTTTTTCGTTCACTTGTTTATTCTCTTTTTTGTACAAGGGCTCCCCCCGCCCCCAGAAATTTCTCTTGATATAATTGTCAATCTAAAAAAAGAAAATGAACTCTTACAAGACATAAATTGCCATAAAAATCTTGACAACATTCTTTATCATTGTATGAGACATAACTTATCAACAAAGGTAGATTATTTCTAGGGAATGAATGACAATATATATATATCTGGTAAATGTGCACTCAACAGTCAGAACACACACAATAATATTATAAACTAGCTTTATTACTTGATGGTGCTACATCACTTGAAGGTGGATTGCGTTACCAGAGAAGCACTCTTGAGATCACTTGACATTTCTGATTCTAGAGTTAATATGAAGACAAAACTCAATGACAACCTTCATAAATTCAGCGTAACAGAAGTTATGACACACCGATAATATTTCACTCTTTTCCTAACATTCTTCATGCGCAACAGTAATTAGTGGCCAGCTCTAATTATCTTTTAGACGCATATACAGGTAAGTTCACAACACCTCATGCCAAACATGTCAATTCATTGTAAAATTACTACCAAATTTCCAGCAGTTAGAATTGCATCATATCCAACCATTGCTACTACCTTCAACTTTCCATAACTGACCTCATAGCATATACCACAAACACACAAATCTATTTTGAATCAATAAAATTGGAAGAAAATGCGCACAATGAAAACATAATAAAACTGAAAAGCATATTTAACTTACTCAAATAAAACCAAAAAGCACATTTAACTTACTCTTCTGCATGCTGATGCATAAATACAACTGCTGTGGCATTCTCTTCATCCTTCGGTAACCGATAAGCAACCAGCTGGTCATCATCTCTAATTAAGGACAATGAATCACCTGGCTCCCCTAGAAAGCGTATGATGCGATTATTGTATATCTGTAAGTAACTATGTGGTTTTAGAGCTCAACATAAATACAACTGAACCAATCTAGTGTACATGTAACCCATTTATTGTTCTCGGTAAAGCTAAGTAACTACAATTTACCTCAGCCACCAAAAGGGTTTCATCAACCCCTAAAGAACAAGCAGTGCTTAAAGCCTGAGTAAGATCTTCAAATTTTCCATGCTTTGGCACAGTAATAGTAAATGGAGATGGTGGAGTATTTCCATCAGAGCTCATAACTGTCAACGTCATTGTCCGCATTGTTGTTGATGGCAGAGGTAATGAGAGATACATGAATGGATCAAATGTGATGGAGACCTTTCGGCATATAGGACACACTAATGTGGACCTGTACTGACCCTGCAATGGCAATTAATCACGAGAGATTTAATCAACAACGGAAAAAAAATTAACAAGAAGCGTATCTAACAGCCATCGATTCTCGACCCTCTCATAAAGTATAATACAGGGTTGTCAACTAGGCTAATAGATAATTACTTTACTCTGCTCAATGCATATCTTAACATTTTCCTTTTCTAAAATAAAAAATTAAGATATTTGAGAATTGAGAATGTCAAAGAGAGTGAGAGAGAAGTTTAATGTAATCCATCATCCCTGATAGATTACCAAAAAAATGAATAATAGCCAAACAAACTCCAATATATCCATGACTCTGCACAGTTAGGTCAAATCAATATGGAGAAATACGCATCTATAGCCAGATTGAAATATTAGAAATTCAGCAACAGCATTGTTTCATGCGATCTGTTATTAAGGCTCCTATTGTTTCCACGTGTTTAAAGTCGATTAAACTTAAAAGTTTAAATTCATGAGCTCAAGCAGCTGTGCTTTAAAAAGGTTGTGTGGGGGGGTTCACTTTTCAAGTTTTTAGCTTATTTTTCCAAATTGAAAGCTCAAAATTAGCTCAAAAGATTAACATTTTAAAGCTGCCTTTTAAATGCCTTTTTTATCCCAGCATATTAGAGGTCAAAACTGCACACAAATCAAAGCAAGTCTTGTGTCCCAATCAAGTGGGTGCAACTATATGAATCCTTTGCTGTCAATTTACTCTATCACGGGCTAAAATGTTCAGTAAGATTTAATAAGTTTATACACTTTCTTACTATAGCATCACATGTCAATCTAGTTTTTCCTTTCCCCACAGTATTTCCATTTAACAACATTGTTATCACTCTTCTTTATTATTGCATCCAGTTTACTTTTCCAAACTACCTTAATTTATTCTTTCTCAACGCATCTTCAGCTAGTGCAACCCTTACCATTTCACGAATGTTTTCATTCATAATTTCATTTTTTCTAATTTTACAACACATACCGCTCAACAATTTCGTTTCAATAATACTCATTTTATCTATGTAATATTTTTTAACAACCCTTATCAAAAAAATATATATTTTTTACAAGCCCAACATTATGTCTTATGTAACATCGTTGGTCTAATAGTTGTCCTCCAAATTTTTTTTTTAATTTTGTATGTATCTGTCGTTCTGCGAGTTACAATCATTTTATAATCAAATCTGGATAAAGAAATCAATGAAACGCTATGTGCTTAAACACTATGGACAATCGAATAAAATCAATGAAATTGCCATAATCGATTTGGCCTGCTGAGAGGGGTGCACAGTGATGCGGATCATAAAGGGCACAAAGGCTCTCTTTATTAATTTTATTAATATTTGTGTTTTGTTATTTTATATTCAGTTTCCTTATTATTAGGAGTTTTAATTTATTAATTGATAAGTTTAGTTAAGGATATTTTTAATATGATTGTTATCCATTACAGTAGGTTATTAACCTATAAATAAGGCATTCTACATTGTAATCGGTAGAGTTGATAAATTAAAAGTTGAATTTAAGTCTTTGACCTTGTAGTAGGGTTGTTAACCTTTTGCGCTACGTTTCTTCCATCTTTTGTCTTTTCATGTGCTACATCAATTTGGTATTAAAGCTTAGGCTCAAGATTATAGTTCTTTCTTACGCTCTGTTTCTTTCTCTTTTTATTGGGACGAAACCCTAGCCGAACCCTTCTCTCCATTGCAATCCAATCTTGATCTATCAAATAACTCGATCTATCAATTCATCGTCAACCAGAACATTGTCAACCTCTAGGTTGACAGGTACAAGCACGCGATATCACCATGACCATCCATCTTTGTCATCATCATCAACCATCTGACTGAAGCCTCGCCGACTATTGTCTTGCCATCACCGATCACCTTTGCTTTCACGGACACCTTTGGACTTTGCTAAAGTCTCCATGACCAAGCTTTGCACCATCGCTTCTGAGCATTCAGATCTACGAAGCCACTACGACCAAGCTTCATGCAACCGCCATCTCTGGAGATCCGAACCCTTGTCACCCACTGGTCCTCACCACAACCAAGCTTCGTGCAACTATTGTCGACCATATCTAAGGTCAGTGCATACCAAACCATATAAACTCTCTCTTTCCCCCTTCCTCTTCCTCACCATCCGTAGACCTCGCTCTCTCTCACATTGAGAACGCAAAGAATACAGGCTCCTTTGGCCCGAACCAACCCTGACAATCCAAAAAACCACCCAGCTTGATTTGGAAATTTATAACCCATAAACCACCTTTGACCCTTGACCTTAAAAATTAAAAAAGTAATTGAAAAAGCCACTTGGATTGAGCCGAAATTTCACTTGGCCAATCATACCCAACCCGATCTGAAATGTAACCCTTTAACCCCAATCTCAACCCCGAACTAATTAAACCCATTATCTAAACTCACCCATTTTATAATCAACCAATCCAACCCAACTAAAAAAAAAAAGTACCCAAAAAAGAAAAAAGAAATATTCTTGTAACCTTTAGAAACACTTGATGGAGTGCAACGCACCAATACTTTTTATAATTTTCTTAGGTGCACCAATAATTTTTGCAAAATTATTATTGATAGTATAGTTATCAGAATCTTACGATTCACGATTCGATTCACAATTCCCACATAAACGATACAAACATATTAGTGAATCTATTTTGTGCTAGAATTTCACGAGGCGATTTACTATTGACGATTCGTATAATTCATAAATTTATTATATTTAATAAATTTCGAAGTCCTATTTATCAATTTTTTGTTTTGAAAATAGTATATTACAACTTAGTATGTGTATTATGAAAATAGGAAATAATCATGCCTAATTTGTTACTCATTTGATGATTAGAGAATTTTATGAAGAAAAAAAGTCAACATATAATTTTTGAGAATATAAAATTTGACAATAGCACTTTCAATAATTTATTTTATTGCAATTTTGGTAAAAAAATTATAGTTTAATAGGATATGAGTTGGATCATTTAGAATCAACGATTGCATAATATCTTTTTAATTTTTAGCAATATACATACAAGAGACGTTTTAAAATGTATTATACTTAATTTAAAGAGTTTTCACTCTCTCTTTCTATTGTTCTACTCTTTTTTGAGACTTTTTTGGTTCATTTTATGAATTTCAAAAGAGACTATGATTATAAAAAAAATCTTATAAGAGGTTAGATTTGAACCAATATCTCTCTTGATGAAGATAAGTATAATTTCTATTAGATTATGTAATTATGTTCATATTGTATTATTCGTGTCAATATTTGTTTTATTTATTTTATTTCCTACATATGTGAAGTATTAGCATCATAATTATAGTTTATACTGAATCTTACAATTCGATTCACGATTCGCTAAATCAAGCTTTTAATTCACAATATGATTCATGATTTGACAACTATGATTAATAGAGGATATCCAATGAATGTGACATCTGAAAGAGGTGTTAGTAACGTGAAACTTAAACATGAACTCCATCCACAACCCTATAAATTGTTTTGAACTGATAACACTCATCTTAAAGTAGTTCAAAGGTGTTTGATTCCTATTCAGATAGGTGGTTATTTTGATGAGATATGGTGTGATGTTATTTCTACAAATATTACGCATGTATTAATTGGTCATCCATAGATGGATGAACTTGGTGCAGCTTGTCATAAGGAAGATAGCACCATTAGCTTCATGTACAACGGAAAATTTATTTTATTGAAGCTACAATTCCAAAGAAATGTGGAATGTCAACTCAGGAGTCTCCTACTTTGATGCCTACTTAGCAGCATTACCCCATTTTAGATGAAGACAAGTTTGATTTTACTCTATCTAATGAAGTAAACGATCTATTCCTCCTTCAAATATTGGAAAATAAGAACTTTCTAGGCAGCAAATGGCTTCACTAAATGATGAGTCTCTTGAACGTAAGGGTATATTCAGCGTGTCCCATCTTATTGATTGCCCACCAACAAAAAATTTCATCAAGCCAAAACAGATTGATTTCTTGATGTTGAAGGCTTTATTTGGATTATCTAATCAAGTTTTGTGAACTTTGTTAACAGTTTCAAGATCAAGATTAGATGAAACGGGACGAAACTGTTGCACCTCGCCTATTCATAGTACTTGATTGGTAGAGTTCTGTATTTCAAAACATACTTGAAGTTGAGTTTTTTTTCTCAGTGGAGGAGAATTGTGTGGACCGTAAAGGACACAAAAGCACAATTTTTTAATTTTATTAATTATTGTATTTTATTATTTTACATTCAGTTTTCTTATAGTATTAAGCTTTTTTATTTATTAAGATTTAGGTAAGTATTAGTTAAGATAGCTTTTATATGATTGTTAGCCATTATGGTAGGTTATTAGCTTATTAATAAGGCTTCTACGTTGTAATAGGTAGAGTTGATTAATGAAAAATTGAGTTTACGGCTTTGACCTTGTATTAGGCTTGTGACCCTTTTGCGCCATGCTTCTTTCGTCTCTTGTCCCTCCACGTGTTGCATCACGCAATATATAGATTTAGTCTTAGGCTAATAAGGATAAGTTATTAGAAAAATCCAGGATATCTGTGATAAAATTTGATAGTACACAATACCTACAGAATTGACACTTCTTCTAAAGGTTCTGAACAGGCAGAGTGTAACTTCAAATACTAACAGAAGCGCAGTATGCTAATAATAACTTTATGAAACCAGAAAGTTAATTCTATTCTTGGTCAAGGAAAAATAATAGATCAGAGCACAAAACATGTTTATTAAAGGATTCCAAGAACCTGGACTCGGCTTTCCTTTAGAAAAGGAAATCAACATCCTGAGGTTCAGTAAGTTTCATATTATACATCTTAAGAAGTGGTCAGGGGAGATAATAATAGGAGATAGCAACTCTCCACATCCAAAATAAAAACTGGGAGGAAACCTGATAAATCATACTCACTTGACACACACCAACAATAATGGAGTCATTGCGAGCCAGATGATTCTGCCAATATTCATCCGCTACTTCTTCATCAGGCCGGCCATCCCCATCCTTGGCTTCTGCATAAGGTTTGCATTTTACACGATTCAAATCTTCATGGAGCCCATCCAGTAGAAAAGCAAGAACTTCCTATAGAAACAAAATTCATCAGTTCCGTAACTCAAAAAGCAGAGGCAGAAGTACGAACTTCCAGATCAAGAAAAATACTAACTTGGGAATCATGTTGATTAAAGCCACTGAACTGAGGAGCAAAGCGAGCAAGTTTTGACTTGAACATTCTAGGTGCTACTGGAGTTGCTCCAGGTGCCCATAAATTCCGCAACAAATCTCCAAACGCTAAAGCAATCTCACCCTGACCAAGAAGTAGAAACACACTCAAGGCTACTATAGTTTGGTCCAATCTAGCATTGTTGTGGGAAAAAAAAACCATGATAATACACATCCAAATAACAGTAAAAAGGACAAAGAAAAAGTAGAAAAGAAAGAAAAATTGAAGAGAAATAATCCATGCAGGAGCCTGGCATTGATACGAGAATAAACAGATGATACATACATCCATGCCTAAAGGGTTGTCATGATTTATTTCTCTACTGTAATCTCCCAGAAAGTAGTCCACAAGCTTCGGTGTATGCACCAAGCACTGAAGAGCACTGTTCATGAAACAAGTATTACCAAGGTTTTGTAATCCTGTCAAGCCCAAAGAACCAGCTTCGCCAGAGCCTCCACAAAAGGCTGGTGTGCTGCCCCAAACTGAATGAGAGTTTGCATTAGTAACGCCACCATTCATCGTAAATGAAGTCCCATTAGGAATAAGCCCAATCATATCATCCTTCTTTGCATCTCTGCTTTTAACGAAATCTAACAACCCATAAACTTGCAATTCGAGGAAAATCTGTACACAGACAACAAGAAGAGAAAAAACGTAAGTGCCCACGCCTTGATATGACATCAGATATAATGACGACAACAAACTTAGTAACCAGATTGTTAATAGTTATAGACATAAACATAATAATTCAAATTGTATTCTCTACTAATATTTTTTACAGTAATATAGACAAGAGTACCTAGACCGCGACTATTTTAAGCTCTATCCCCTCTGTCTCCACTTGCATAACAAACATTGTAGGACCACTCTAGGAGATCTTAGGGTCTATTCTCACCGCATGTAGTTGTTACTCCATCAAGGTTTCCATTGTGATATCCAATATGTATGTGTCTTAGTTGACCAATTAGTTTGCTTGACTATCCGTCCATGTGCAAGGTAGATTTTTGCCCCATTCTCTAATAGCTTAAGTTTTTAGAACAATCAATTGTCAAAAGTGCCAACAAGCTCAACAAGGCAATTTATGGCATCAACCAATCTCCAAGTACAGGGGTTATAAATTCATTGAGAAAGTAACAGCATATGGTTGAAACTCACCATGTGCTAACACTCACAGTGAAGTACTTGGAACTCGTGTAAATGATGATATGGTCACTGAGGAAATTGCAAATTTACCAAAAATATCCTAAGGCGTAAGAACACCAGAATGACCAAATAAAAACTAACCAAAAGTTGGGACTAAACTACAACTAAATTACACCTACGTGCCCCCTTAGCACTCTACCTCCCACACTTATAACTACAGAGAGTTAGACGCCATGTGGTTTGGGACTAAACTACAAACATTACCCTTACTGTCCAAAAACATCTGCGAGCAGGCGTGGAAAAAAATTGAGTTCAAAGTATCTTAATCTAAACAGATGAATGTACCCTCGCAGTCTTTACTATAAAATGAAAAAAAAACACGCCATCTTTATTTTCAAGTGTATGAAGGAAAAGGCTCACTTTACTCCCCTTGTGGTTTAGCCCCAAAGCCCTTTACTCCCAAACTTTAAAATAGCTATCAAGTATCAAGCCTCCCTAACGTCTTCCGTCCAAAACGACAGAGACTGTACTGCATGCGGATATTTTTGGGGTCATTTTGACAACCATGACATTAAGTCAAAGTCCAGTTACAATGAAAAAGACAATTAAGCTCTAGTCTTCATCTTCTTCCTCCTCATCAATCTTAAAACCCAAGTCCTAAAGTCCTAGCCCCACCCGAACCACTTCCCACCATCCCTAGCCCTTGTCGCCACCTACTGCCCCCTTACAAAGCCCCGCCAATGCACCACTTCCCCCCATACCCCCATACCCCCATCCCATCCCATCTCCTACCAGCCCCACCATCCCTACCCTCCTTATCCCACCCAACTAAGAAGCACAAGCGCACCTCCGACCTCAAATATCAGTGTGTAATATGTTTGGAACACAAGCATACAGACATACAAATATGTTTTGGACACGTATCGGAGAAGCTCAAGTGAGTTTTTTAGAATACTTTTGCTAGGACACGTACGGGATACATTGTGGACATGCACAGAGACATGGGGGCCAGGCTCAACCACACAAAGGACACGCATAGTCATGTTGGAGACACGCTTGGACTTGCCGGGGACACACTCAGGACACATGTAGAGCTAGAATTGATATTTAAAAAGTTGAGGCAGAGTTAAAAAGTATAATGTTAAAAATAAGACTTGTTAAAATCTTTTTTATTGATGGAAAGACATTCTTGTTTTGGTTGATGTAATATTTATAATCACAAATGTTTTGTGTAGTGGGCAATGATTGGCAATTTTTAGTATATATCATTGAATTAGAGAACATAAATTTACATATAATTAATTCAATGTGTCCCAGGCTATCACGGAGCGACTCTTTTTGACGCAGCGGAGCAATTTCTCGTGAGGCATCCGAACTCCACCAAGTCCGAATCCGCCATTACTTCAACCATCCAAGTGTGTTTAGATCATCCGTTCTTCAAATTTTCTATTATGGGCCCGTGTTGTGTCAAGCAGAAATGCACTCCCCTCATGGAAGTCCCATATGACCCGAAGGTCACCTGACATCCCAAGTTGCAAACCAAACGGCACAGTAGCTTTCTTGCACCAAGCTCGATCCCGAGCAAGGCACTTGCCCAACTAAGGTTCACCAATCATCAAGCCTTGAGGCCTAACTAACCGACTAGCTTCTGATGTAGATTGGGTCGTTGCAGTGCTCCTCAGATAGCCACGGGGTGCCTCATGCCCCTGCACAACACCAAAGGTCACTTTCGTGTCCAGGGTATAATCCTCATATGCACACGCATGCTAAGTCCGCCTTGAGCCATTGCGCACTCTTAGCATTACACAAACGTGCCACACAAGCAAGGCAACATAATCCTTAGGCCAATGCACTACACCGGTCCATTTGCCAAGCATTGACGAGCCCGACTCATTTCACGGCATCATGCATCCATTGATAGCGTCCAAGTGTAACATTGCCTCTTTGCCACGGGTCTTTAGCCACCGGATCCCCACAAACATGGCCGAACTCAAGCTCATGCAAGTAGGTCAACACAGGAGGCCTTTGGTGGTGCAACGATAGCCTAATCAGGCTAGGACACTTAAATAACAGTGATAGCACGCGGGGCAAGTGTGTTCGTGTCTAAAGCCTCTGCCCTAAGATCTACGTGCAGTGTCTAAAGCTATCCCCGAGTCCCCCCCAATTAACACCGTCTATGAGAGACCCACTCCTGCATGGAGACCCTAAAACACCTCTTCGACGCCTAGAGCCCACCCCCAAGGTGCCTTGGGGTTGCCCACTTCGGTACCTAAGCATGGCACAGAGGAGGGCTGGTAGGTAGCACACCACTACCCTCCTTATAATAGCATTATAAGTCATTCAAAGGTGGCAAGAGGAAACATCATAATGTTTAAGGAGTCATAATAATTTTTCAAAAATATTTTCCAATTTCGAAAAATCACCAAATTTGGTCGCAAACAAGCCCTCAATAGCAAGTATTTTTCATAAAATTTTCGACTCATCTCGATGTCATTTGATGCCCCAAAACATCATGCCAACATGCAGCCCAAACAGCCCTATCGCTGGCCTGGTGCCCCAGCCATGCGCTCCAGCCATGCGCTCCAGCCAATGCCCCAGCCATGCGCCCCAGCCAATGCCCCATGCGCCTGATGCCTCGTCCATGCCGCCCTGCCACGCGCGCGGGCTGGCATGCCCCTGTGCGCGCGCGCTGCTGCCCATGCACGCCACTGCACCCCTGCTGCGGCACTGCTGCGTGCCAAAGGCCCTGTTGGCTTGCTTTGTTGGTGTGCCAAACAACTGTTTTGCACCTCCACACTATCATGCACCTATGCCACTCCCTTGGGCATGGTTTGGGCTACTTGGGGCCATTCCTTGGGCCATATTGGGGCATTTCTTGACATGCCTTGGGTAGAGAATCTGTTGATAAGTTTACCGAGGTATATATTCTTTTCTTACTATCAATACCTTGAATGTTGCCACCTCTCTTGGGCAACGTTGTGGGCCTTCTCCAGGCAATCCAACGGCCTTCACCGCACAACGTCACGGCATTCGCCTATCAAGGGGCAACGCGTGACATTCTCCCCTACTCGATCCATCAACGTCCTCGTTGATGTTGCACAGCGTGCAAATGCCACTTGCAAAAGCTCCTGCCTCCTCTAAGGTTGCTTGAATACCCGCTGGTCTTCGACACTCTGTCGTGATGACCTTGCCACCAACATCCTTAACTCATTCGGCCAAGTACCTGTTGCTCCTCTGAACGTTCTCAACTCAAATGCAGCAAAGCTCCTCTGAGCTGATCTCATCTGATCCCGCAGCAAAGCTCCTCTGAGATGATCTCATCTCTGGGACAGCAAAGCTCCTCTGAGCAAACTCATGTCATTCTCAATCTCAATTTGCAGTTGTGTTCCTCTAAACTGAACTTGTTGGCACCAAACTTCTCAGGCTCCTATGAGCTTCTCCTCAATGCTCCTCTGAGCAACTCCTCGGTGACTCCTCAAAGAAAACTCATCCTTCCTCTGAAGGTCCTCTGGCTGGCTTAGAATAGGCTCCTCCGAGCAACTCACCTCAACTCAAGCTCCTCTGAGCTATAGAGCAACTCATTACTCACTCTTGTGGATGCTTCTCGCGCCACCATTTCTTGTGCTAATCAACAGGAAAACGGGGAATGCATTGATCGCAAAGGGTTGTCGTTGGCACTTGGTGACACCCAGGCATGTTTGTGTCCAAGTTTTTTGAAAAATAACTTATCAAGAAACCTATGTTCTATATCCGTATCCGTGCATATTAGCCTCACAAGGTTTTAAAAAATGGTTTTGGTCGTGTAAATCAAGGACTTTCGGCACTAATTGTTAGGTTTTGGCTACAGAAAATGGTTGAAAATCCATGAAATATGGTTTTTATTCGTTCCCATGCTGCAAAACCAATAACAAAAACCGTAACGGGAGTAACAATTACATTGCAGGCCTTTCCAGTACTGTTACGGTTTCTAAAACAACCATTACACTGAAATTTTCAGCATACCAAAGAATGGGCCAAGTCGGATAGTGGAGCTGGCCAAAACCCTTACGTAACAGCTGATACCGTTACGTAACACCAACTTTTAAAACCACGATCCCACCGCTGTCCCCCCTTCATTCCCTCCCTGTCCAATCCCGACAAACGTTCCCTCCTACGTAACCTATCACTACATTGACAATATGTAACCATAATTGAAATAAGAATAATGACTATGCAAATGCCAGGCAGCAGAGAAGCATGCAATCAAAGTTCAGATCCATTAGCAGTAGCCATTGATTACATTCCTGCAGGAAAGAAGTATTTCATTTCCGCAAACTATGATCAGATATTTTGTTTCCATGCATGTATATACATATATATGTGCGCGCGCGCATGTGTGTGGTTAAATTTGAAATTTCATTAAAAAGATAGAAATTAGACAAGAACGTTAGGAGGGGTTAGTATGTAGTATAATTGGAATGATTGATGCTTAAGTTAAAAATGTAGTGTAGAACAGAGGAGAGGGAAACAGAAGTTAGGCAAAAATATATAGAACCAGACAGGGGTATTCAGGGTATTTTGCATACGCCTTGACCGGAATGAATGTGGCACTTTAGTCCAAAACCACAAGGTGCCAAAATGGCTATTTTTAATAACTACAAGGTGCCAAATGGAAATTTTAAACCAGGGAGAGTTTAAGTGGATTTTGCCCAAAGAGCGTAAAATTTCTTGAATTTATCTTCCCCTCCTAATTCGTGACGTACATACACAGACAACGTATAGGTATATCTATCTATCTATCTATCTGCATCCATATATATATATATATATATGCAAACAGTGGATAGAGAAAGCAGGATAAAAAAGAACACTAGCAGCACCTTTGAACCTTTAAACTGCCTCGCTTTCATGCAGTCAAATACACGAATGTTTTCTTTTTACATCACAAAAATTGAATTCAATTCTGATTATCTGATTCGCAAAAGTAAATTTCATTTTTGTGTTTCAAAAGATGCATGGGCTGCAAGTTAATTCGACTGCTTACCATTTAACTAATTGTTCTCTACCTCAGTTGATAAATAAGGTAGGACCAAATTAGACAACTAAAGCTAATGAAATAAGATGCTGCACCACCAGATTTCACTTAAAATACAAGTAGGACAGTTTTAGGACAAGAAATTAGTATATCAGCAAACATACAGTTTCTTTCAGTTTTGAATACCTCAACAATGATAAAACAGATGCAAAGCCATCAATGAGAACTGTGAGAAAGAAAAATAGAAATCATTACCACACACATCGAACACTTACCTCCTGCTCAGACTGCCGTTGAGTCTCTTTTGTAAACTTATTTTTGTCATTTGAGAAAAATAGGGCTATCTGCTCAGAAAAATCCCAAATGTGTAACTGCATAAAGTAAAAATTAGAAAGAATCCACTTCCAATGGAAATTATACAATTACTTTCAGAAATACAAAAGAATTAAGAGCTAAAGTATCCAATTGCACTTAGAAACTATATTATTGATTTTTAATCAACAAGAAGAAATTATACTACTTTGTGTTTAATGTGGTTGGTTTGGCTGGAGAGGAACGAAAGATCTTTCAAGGGGGTCCAGTCACCGTTGCATAGACAGTGCACCTTCAGCCATTGAAACGGTTGATTTTATAGGGTCGTTATCTTTGTAAATTTTTTGTAGGGATTTTTGTATCGTCCCCCTTTTTTTGGTGGGAGTTCTTGTCTCCCTTGCATAGAGTTTTCTCCTTCTTTGTGGCATTCCATTTATGCCTTTTTATAGAAT
>JAOTRH010000006.1:13732521-13824242 GCA_034768845.1 Heliamphora exappendiculata | reverse complement strand
ATAAAACTTATATTCTGCAAGAACTTAAAATCTGATCTTCTGTGTGCAAGCCGTACTCTACACACCAGATTAAATACAATACAAAATATTGGATATCCATATATAACATTAAAGAAATGATATGCATACATTACTCATAAAGATTCTAATAAAATAGAAATTTAATTTTATTAAAATAAAATTAAATACTAAAAATATAATTTTCAGTATACTAACCTTAATAATCTTCCACTTATACTCAGAACCATACTGGTATACATTTGACTCCTATGCCCCCCTCTACATGACTACTAAAAGTCTTAGCGGTAACCTCTTTGTAAAGGATCTGCAAGGTTGTCTCCTGAAATGTACTAGAGTGTCTGCCTGGTAAATCAATATATAATCCTTAGCCCTTTTTAGGTACTTGATTATATTCTTTATCGCAGTCCAATACTCCTATCCTGTATTAGATTGATATTTGCTAACCATGCCAACGACAAAACAGATATCGTGTCTAGTACAAAGCATAGCATACATGAGGCTTCGTACTATCGAAACATAAAGAACCGCCTTCAATTTCTCTATCTCATCAAGTGTCTTAGGACACTAATTCTTTGATAGAGTGATTCTATGTCTGAAAAGGAGAAACTCTTTCTTGGAATTCTATATGCTAAAACGAGTAAGGATATCATCGATATACTTTTCTTATAATAAGCCCAACATCCTTTGTTGTCGATCTCGCACAAGCTTGATCCCAAGGATGTGACTGGCTTCTCCCAAGTTCTTCATATCGAACTACCCAGATAACTATACTTTAACCATAGATAATGCCTCCACATCATTTTCGATGAGTAAAATATCGTCTACATAAAGTACTAGGAAGATCACCATGCTTCCATCATGCTTCTTGTACACACAGGACTCATTCAGACTTTGATCAAAATCATAAGACCGTATAGCTTGATCAAACTGAGTGTTCCAAGACCTCGATACCTGCTTAAGTTCATAAATGAATTTCTTAAGCTTGCACAACATGTGCTCCTAACCCTTTGTAATGAATCTGTCTAGTTGTATCATATAGATACACTCGTCAAGATTTCCATTAAGGAAAGCTGTCTTGACATCAATTTTCTAGATTTTGTAATCAAAATGTGCAGCAATGAATAAGAGAATCCAGCTAGACTTAAGCATGGTTACAGGCGAAAAGATTTTCTCATACTCGATCCCTTCTTTCTGAGTAAACCCTTTAGCAATAAGCCTAGCTTTGAATGTTTCAATCTTCCCGTCTGCTCCTCTCTTCTTCTTGTAGATCCACTTGCTTCCAATGAGTTTTATCCCTTCAGGTGGTTTTACACGTTCCCAAACCTAATTAGAATACATAGATTTTATCTCTAAATTCATAGCCCTTTACCAAAGATTTGCATCTTTGTCTTGTAACGCTTCATTGTAGTTACAGAGCTCAGTATCCAATTCTGTTAGGATCTTGTCATATGACTCTCCTAAGAACATATACCAATTAGGTTGATGAATAACCCTCCCACTATGACGAGGCACTACCAGTGTCTGTGTACTAGCAATAACAGGCTGTGCAGAATTTAAACCCTGTGCATCAGTACCCTGTTCTTGATTTTCACCTGTCCCGATAATTCTTCCACTACGACGGATAATGGAATATCAGTGACTTATGGTTCCTCTTTCATTCTACTAGTATTTTCTTTCAGTTCTTCTAAAATAATTTTTCTATTGGGCCTGTGATCCATAATATAATCCTCTTCGAAGAATCGGGCATTGGTGCTAACAATGACCTTCTGATCATTTGGATTATAAAATAGACCATCTTTCGTTCTGTTGGGATAACTTACAAAGAAATAGATTTTTGTCCTCAGTTCCAACTTACCCGCGTTCCCTTTTAGCACATGTGCTAGACACCTCCAAATCTGAATGTGTTTCAGACTAGACTTACGCCCGGTTCACAATTCTGTGAGAGTAGAACGTACTGACTTAGAAGGTATTAAGTTCAGAATGTAAGTCACTGTCTCTAAAGAGAATCTCCAAAACAAATCTAGTAAACCGAAATAACTCATCATTAACCTTACCATCTTTATAAGACTTCTATTCCTTCTTTCTACTACACTATTCTGCTGTGGAGTGCTAGGTGCAGTCAACTGGGATGTAATCCCCACTGATGACAAGTAGTTCTTAAACTCTCCAAATAGATATTTTTCTACCACGGTCGAATCATAGTGATTTGATACTTTTAGCCAAATGCTTCTCCGCCTCCGCCTAGAATTTTTTGAATTTCTCAAAGTATTCAGACTTATGGTGCATCAGGTAAATATATTCACACCTTGAGTAGTCATCAATGAAACTGATAAAGTACTCAAAGCCACCTCTAACCCAGATTGTCATAGGACCACACACATCAGAATGAACCAGCTCTAAGATTCTTTATCTCTATAGCCTTTGGTCGAAAATGAACTCTTGGTCATCTTATTCTCTAAGCAAGACTTACAGACCAGAAGTGCCTCCACCTCTAATGAACTCAAATGTCCATTTGCTATCAGTCTGTTTATCCTTTTTAGATTATTATGACCCAAGCGTAAGTGCCAAAGAAGTATTTAGTTCATTAAAGAAGAAAATTTTTCCTTATATGGTAATATAGATATATTATTCGTTTTACTTAGTTGTAGTGTAGGAGAGATTGGAGTAATAATATAAAGATTATCCACCAATGTACTAGAACAGATAACCTATTTATTATCCTTAATAATGACAATGTTATTAAAATAAACCAAATATTCATCTTTAGCCAATCTAGAAACGAAAACTAAATTCCTTCTAATGAAAGGTACATAAAGACAATATCTCAATATTAAAATTCAATCTCTACCAAAATTGATAATGGCATCTCCTACTGCAACTGCTGTTACCTTTGCCCATATACAGGTAAATCTTTCTATCACTAAGTTGTCGGATTTTTTGAAACCCCTGCAATTAATTGCATTCAAACTTTCGGTGCATCAAGTAAATGTATTCATACCTTGAGTAGTCATCAATGAAACTGATGAAGTACTCAAAGCCACCTCTAGCCCGGATTATCATAGGACCATACACATCAGAATGAACCAGCTCTAACGGTTCTTCAGCTCTATAGTCTTTGGCCGAAAAGGGCCTCTTGATCATCTTATTCTCTAAACAAGATTCACAAACTAGAAGTGCCTCCACTTTCAATGAACTCAAAGGTCCATCTGCTACCAGTCTGTTTATCCTTTTTAGATTAATATGATCCAAGCGTAAAAATCAAAGAAACGTTTAATTCATTTAAGAATGAAATTTTTTCTTATATGGTAATATAATGTATTATTCATTTCAGTTAGTTGCAGTGTAGGAAAGATTAGAATAATAATATAAAGATCATCCATAAATGTACTAGAACAGATAACTTATTTATTATCCTTAATAACCACATAGTTATTAAATTGAACCAAATATCCATCTTTAGCTAATCCAGAAACGGAAACTAAGTTCCTTCTAATGGCAGGTACATAAAGACAATCTCTCAATATTAAAATCCGAACTCTACCAAAACTGAGAATGACATCTCTTACTGCAACTGCTGTTACCTTTGCCCATATGCAGGTAAATCTCCCCATCACTAAGTTGTCTGGTTTCCTAAAATCCCTACAATTAATTGCAGACATGATTAGTGGCTCCCGTCTCTATACACCAGGTACCGATAGATAACACCGCTAAACATGTTTCCACAACCAGCGAATAGAAATTATCCTGTTTGTTCTGTCTTTTGACAAATACTGGACATAACTTTTTCTAGTGCTAGGTCTGATTGCGGTGAAAACATTTGCCTTTTGACTTTGTCACACTAGTCCATGGCCCACTAACTACCCTGAAAACTGTTTTTCTATTTCTAAATTTTTTTCTTCTTTATGCCTTTCGGCCTAGAGAAAGAACTTTTTTCAGAAACAAACACATTTTCTAGTATTGAAGGAATACCATTTGTAGTTAAAGGTATATCCAAGTTACTTTTTCAATCAACAAAATTTGTTCCCGTACGTTTATTTTCTTTGAGTATTGAAGCGAGTGGGTTGAAATCTATTTTAATCCTGATAATCACATAATTAAAAATACCGTTAATTATAATGAGAAAAACTTTAAATTCATTTTAATTTGATTCCCTCTACCATTTTAAAAATAAATTCGCCAGCAGCCTGGTAACTTGAGAATAGCATGCCACGATGTGTGGACGTCTACTATCCATCATAAGACTAAACAGGCCAATTATTTTTAATTTTACTATCTAAGCAACTGATCATACCAAGTAAAATTAAATAGCTGACATAGTTTCGGTCCAGTATATAATAGTAGTGACTCAGATGAAGATGATTCTATTATATACAGTTAAGTGTTAACCATCACCTAATCATAAATCAATCGCTTCGCAATGAACCTTTCAGATGGAGAAGTGATCAGCACTAACAATTATTTAGAATTATTCCTAAATGAGGTTTGTACTGGCGATACCGCAATTAATCTGTCTGATTGGGAGGAATGCCTTACTGCCAATACGCAGGATTTAATTGCATCGCCTACAAACTGGTGATGGAGACCACGGGATTTATCTGTGAATAAATTTTCTCACCCACTTAGATTTGTAAAATATTTTTGAAAGTTTTAAAAATCTGTTTAATTAAAATAAATTTATTAATTTTGAAAGCTACATGATCTGAAAGAATCAAATATCTTTCCGTGTACACGATTTTCAAAGATTCTGATTTATTAAACCATATTTTCGTATTTAAATGTATAAAAAAATAAAATTTAATAAATGCACAGTTTTTTCTTTAGCTTTTCTGCAAGATAGTGATTAAAGGCATTTATTTATTTTATTTTTCGTTTCACATATTTTGAAAAATAATAATTTATTTTGATTAAATATTTTTTTATTTAATTAATACAAAATCTAGAATTAATTTTTAGGTTTTTCAAGATATCCGATTTAAAAGAAAATAATCTTAAACGTGATATTTTGTAAAAAATAAAATATCTAAATTTTTTTATTTAATTAATTTAAAAAAAATTAATTTTATTTCTCATTACAAAATATTTTAATTAAAACTAAATATTTTAATTAATTAAATTAACAGGATAAATAAAACTAATATTTATTATTCACACAATTAATATAAAAAAATAAATTAAATGGAAGATAAATATATTTTGATTTTGTGATCGAATCAAAATTCTAAATAGTTTCAGTTTCCTGCTAAGAGATAAGTTAGAATAATTCAATCTTTATTAACTTTATGTATCCCGTTTGCATCAGAACTCCTTGATATTCAGTGTTATACATATACATCACTTTTCAATCAATGTATATCAAAAAAAAAAAAAATTGTTCCCGTAAGCTTGCGCCGAAAACCACTGCTGTGAAGAAAAAAAACTGATCTCTCTTTTTTCTTTATATTTTTCTTTGAAAAACACTGAATCAGTGTTTCGGTGCCCAGTGTTTGGAAACAAAGCTGCCCTTTTTGTTTTTTTTCTGAAGAACAAAACAACGTTGCCCTTTTTGTTTTTTCCCTGAAGAACAAAACAAGGTCGCCACAGCCACTGTTTGGGGCTTGCGTGTTTGGCGTTGCTGCTTCTGTTGGAGAAGGCGCTGCTGTTTAGCTTGGAAACTGCCTGGGAAAGCGCCTGGGATTGCCGCAGCCTGTGTTCTGGAGTTGCGCCGTGAGGCGCTAGAATTGTTTGCTGCGGTTTGATTAATTGCGCGGCCAGCTTAAGGGAAATATTCTGCACCGCTGCTTACTTACGTTTAGAGGAAAAAACTGCTTTGATGGAAAGCAGCCAACCGCTGCTTGTGAGAGATCACAGCACCGAAACAGGTTGGGATTCCCTGTGGTTGCGCCTGCTTTTTGGTGCTGATGGAAACTGCTTCAGTGATTGGAACAAAAACTGCTGCTGCGGAAGGCAGCGTTTGGGTGTTTGGCCACAGTGTTTGCGCCACTGTGATATGCGCCACAGTGTTTGCTTCAAACAGTGCCTAGTTTGGTTTTGAAATTTGTTCCACAGCTTTAATCCATGAATTCAAGAATTGATAACCCAAAGCCACTACTTGTTTACCGTTCTTCATACTGTTCTTCATCCTTCTTAAATTTTATTTATTTATTCAAAAAAAATAAAAGAAGTAGATACCAAAAAATAATAATTTTTACATTGAT
Source organism: Heliamphora exappendiculata (assembly GCA_034768845.1). Taxonomy (NCBI): domain Eukaryota; kingdom Viridiplantae; phylum Streptophyta; class Magnoliopsida; order Ericales; family Sarraceniaceae; genus Heliamphora; species Heliamphora exappendiculata. The sequence continues at coordinate 13,818,027 of JAOTRH010000006.1, read as the reverse complement.
CCTATACCTCTGTAGAGTTTACATTCAATCTATCACGATCAACTCCCGTGATAAAAAATTAAATCATCATCCGCGCATTCAATCAAATATGAAAATAAATAATGATCATAAAATCGAGATTAGAACGCCTGCAAAATAAAATTAGCAACAGTTCTAAAACTATCCCGCCCCGGTAAACTGTAAATAAAAAACAAAACGACACTATACCAATTATTGGAGGCAAAACTACTAAGATCATTATTTTTGTAAACGATTTTCGAAAAAAAAAAATAGCACAAGCAAACGCTGAAACGGGCTCCAGATAAAACTTTTAACGATGAACGATCAAAATAAAACATGTGCACCCAAAGTTAATTTCGAAGAATACCTTTTGTCGATCAATTCTTCAACTACAATTTGATTCCGAGTTGAAACTCCTGCCAAATCTTCTACTGTATTCCCTTACGCGATCATCGAACGTTGTGTGGGGTACAGACTATCGAGAACTCGTACTAATAGAATCCATATATCTTTAGTCTTGAAAGACAAAATATGATATATCTGATGTAAAATTGGTTCAACCTACCCGCATATATATAGGGTTACAGTAGGGACCTGGGGAGTAGTTATGAATAAGACTTATAGAGAATCTACCTACTAGCGATTTTCTGCAATTATGGAAACGCGCAATGATTTTTGCAATTTCTATAAAACACTGAATTACAGTTCACACCACTAAAGAACTATAATTGCACTTTAACCCATAATCTCAAAACCTTTTTGCATTGAGCTCCTATTATTAAATGCTTACCATTTATCCCCAAGTTAAGATTTTCGATACCCGCTAATTAAATTTAATTACTGATAATTTAATTTAATCGCCATCTTGATATTTTTTAAGTCATTCCACTTAACTTATTTGACTGCTAGATAATCAAATCCACCTGTAAATTTGGCGCGGCCAAAACTTATAAGCTTCCTTAAGGGGGTATAGTCAATCCTGATATTTCGAGACATAGATTCCGTCAATAATTAATATTTGTCATTTAAATAATACTGCTATCCAACTCACCGAGAATATAGACCCATATAAGATCGCACTCTCTAATGAATCAAATGAATGAATATTAAATATATGCAAATCAATAATTATTTCAAGATTAATAGGATAAGCACTATTCATAATAACCTTAGGATATGAATTAATTTATATAATTAGTATAAAATTAATTACCTCAAATATTCCATTCAATACACATAAAGTGTACTGGCACAGAGAATCGGAACAATAGACGACGCTATTATCTGTTTCCCGTAACGAAGACAAGCCTACTAAAACTCTGTACCACAGTCGTACCGATGGTATGTCCATTTTTATCTAAACTGTGAAACTAAAACTTATATTCTGTAAGAATATAAAATCTGATCTTCTGTGTGTAAGCCGTACTCTACACACGAAATTAAATATTGGACATTCATGCATAACAAAGAAATGATATGCATACATCGCTCATAAGGATTCTCATAAAATAAAAAATTAATTTTATTAAAATTAAATTAAATACTAAAAATATGATTTTCAGTATACCAACCCTAATAGCTTACAAAAATATGTTATCCTTTGGGAAAATGATATACATAAGTCCTATAGTCCAATTTTGATTTTTTATGAGCTTCAAATGATATACTCAAGAATAGTGAATTTACATTGATCCTATTTTGCAATACAATTGAAAAACTTAAACTTAGTCTTCCATTTTAGACTTCTCTTTACTCCAAAAGCTTGTTGCCAAAATGATTTTAACTTGGATGCTTCATGGTTTCCAATTATTGTGGTTAAAATGAATTCCTGAAAATATTCTCAATTTGCACAATTAAATATCTTGGTATGTTATCAACAAAATGGTCGTTGAACCCTTGTTTAGGCCAACACATGCTATGAAAAAAATGTATAAAGGACCATGTTTGTGACGCTCTGTTCTCCGGGCAGGTCGGGACATACATAAGTATAGATAAAAAATATATTTTAGCCATGCATTCATAGTTACGTATAATAGGTACTACATTAATTAGAGTTTAGAACAGTTCAAGATATATAATGATTACAGTCAAAAATTTACAATACGCTCGTGGAAACTAAACAAAAAGAAAAAAATAGGGTGGTCTTCAATTTCTTCAAATTGCGTTGCTAGGATCGGCAGGCTCTTGCCACTCACCCTGTTTTTCAAAATCATCTTCCCTTACGAGCACACCTGTGAGACCTTGACCCGTTTTCTTTTTTGGCTTTTTTCGACGCGTGTTTTCCATTTTTGTTTCAGCATGTTTGTATGCGTTTTGATGCATAATTGGGTTTAGATATGCACGTGGAATTTGTTGGAGGCAATACTGTCAAGATCATTATTTTTGTAAACAATTTTTGCTAAAAAGTTAACTGGACGGGCAAATGCTAAAACGGACTCTACATAAAACTTTTGATATCGAACGATCAAAAATAAACCCGTGCAACAAAAATTAATTTAGAAAAATACCTTTTGTCAATCTATTCTTCAACTATAATTTGATTCTGAGTTGAAACTCTAGTCAGATTTTCTATCGTATTCCCTTATGCGATCCTCGAACGTAGTGTGAGTTACAGACTATCGAGAACTCATACCGGCAGAACCCAGATATATTTAGTCTTGAAATACAAAATATGATATATCAATGATATGATATGAGATATCAAACTGCTTCAGCCTACCCGCATATATATAGGGCTACAACAGGGATCTAGGAAGTAATTATGAGTAAGACTTCCAGTGGAACACAGATACCTACCGGCAGTTTCTGCAATTATGGAAAGATGCAGTAATTTCTGTAATTTTTATAAAATACTGAATTACAGTTCACACCACTAAAGAACTATAATTCCACTCTGACCCATAATCTCAAAACCTTCTTGCATTGAGCTCCGGTTATTAAATGATTACCATTTCTCCCCACGTTAAGAATCTCGATACTTACCAATTAAATTTAATTATTGACAATTTAATTTAATCGGCATCTTGATATTCCTTAAACTCTTTCGCTTAACTTATTTGACCACTGGATAATCAAATCCACCTACAGAATTTGGCCCGGTTAAAACTTATAAACTTCCTTAAAGAGGTATCGTCAATTTCGATTTATCGGGATGTAGATTCCGTTAATAATTAATATTTACCATATAAATAATACCGCTATCCAACTCACTGGGAATATAGACCCATATAAGATCGTAACCTCTAATGAATCACAACAACAAATATTAAATATACATAAATCAATAATTATTTCAAGATTAGGAGGATAAGCACTATTCATAATAATCTTGGGGTATGAATTAATTTATATAGTTAGTATAAAATTAATTATCTCAAATGTCCCGTTCAATACACACAAAGTGTACTGGTACAGAAAGTTAGAATAATAGATGACGCTATTATCTATTCCCCGTAATCAAGACAGGCATACTAAAACTCTGTGCCATAGTCATACCGATGGTATGTTCATTTTCATATAAACTGTGAACATAAAATTTATATTCTGTAAGAATTTAAAATCTGATCTTCTGTGTGTAAGCCATACTCTACACACCAAATTGAATATTATACAGAATCTTGAACATTCATGCATAACAAAGAAATGATATGCATACATCGCTATTAAAGATTCTCATAAAATAGAAAATTAATTTTATTAAAATAAAATTAAATACTAAAAATAAAATTTTCAGTATACCAATCCTAGCAATCTCATACTTATACTCAAAATCATGCTGTCATACATCTGACCCCCATGCCCTCTACATGACCATCAAAAGTCTTAGCCGGTAAGTTCTTTGTAAAGGATCTGCAAGGTTATCTCCTGATGCAAGCTCTATGTCTGACTGAAAATCTGAGTCTGTGTATCCCAAAGGTATTAGACTGCCTGCCTGGCAAACCAACATATAATTCGTAGTCCTTTTCAAGTACTTGATTATATTATTTACCGCAGTCTAGTGCTCATGTCCTGTGTTAGACTGATATTTGCTAACCATGCCAATAGCAAAGCAGATGTCGAGTCTAGTGCAAAGCAGAGCATACATGAGACTTCCTACTATCGAAGCATAACGAATCGCCTTCATCTTCTCTATCTCATCAGGTGCCTTAGGACACTGATTCTTGGATAGAGTGATTCTATGCCAGAAAGGGAGAAGTTTTTTCTTGGAATCCTACATGCTGAAATGAGTAAGGATTTCATCGATATACTTTGCTTGTGATAAGTCCAACATCTTTTGTTTTCGATCTCGCACAAGCTTGATCCAAAGGATGTGACTAGATTCTCTCAAGTTTTTCATATCGAACTGCCCAGATAACCATACTTTAACCGCAGATAATGCCCCCACATCATTTTTGATGAGAAAAATATCGTCTACATAAAGTACTAGAAAGATCACCACGCTTCCGTCACGCTTCTTGTACACACAGAACTCATCCGGACTTTGATCAAAATCATAAGACTTTATAACTTGATCAAACCGAGTGTTCCAAGACCTCGATACCTGCTTAAATCCATAAATAGATCTCTTAAACTTGTACAACATGTGCTCCTGGCCTTTGTAATAAATTCGTCTGGTTATATCATATAGATACACTCGTCAAGACTTTCGTTAAGAAAAGCTATCTTGATGTCTATTTGCCAAATTTCGAATTGAAATGTGTGGCAATGGATAAAAGAATTCGGATAGACTTAAGCATGGCTACTGGCAAAAAGGTTTTCTCATAGTCGATCCATTCTTTATGAGTGAACCCTTTAGCAACAACTCTAGCTTTGAAGGTTTCAACCTTTTCGTCTACTCCTCCCTTCTTCTTGTAGATTCACTTCAATCCAATGGGTCTTATCTCTTCAGGAGGTTCTACAAGTTTCTAAACCTAATTGGAATACTTAGATTCCATCTCTGAATCCATAGCCCTTTGCCAAAAATATGTATATTTGTCTTGTAGTGCTTCATTGTAGTTACAGGGCTCAATATCCAATTCTACTGGAATCTTGTCAAACGAATCTCCCAAAAACATATACCGATCAGGTTGATGAACAATCCTCCCACTACGACGAGGCACTATCTGTGTTTGTGTACTAGCAATAACAGGTTGTGCAGAATCTGAACCCTATGCATCAACACCCTATTCTTGATTTTCATCTATCCCGATAATCCTCCCACTACGACGAGGTAATGGAATATCAGTGACTTGTGGTTCCTCTTTCGTTCCACTGGTATTTTCTCTCAGTTCTTCCAGAATAATTTTTCTATAGGGCTTGTGATCCATAATATATTTCTCTTTTAAGAATCGAGCATTGGTGCTAATAATGACCTTCTGATCTATAGCAGAAAGAAGGAATATGACTCATCATGGATCTTACCATCTCCATAAGAGTCCCATTCTTTCTTTCTGCTACACCATTCTGCTGTGAAGTGTCAGGTGCAGTCATTTGGGATGTAATCCCCTCTAATGACAAATAGTCCTTAAACTCTCCCAATAGGTATTTTCAACCACGGTCGGATCGTAGTAATTTGGTATTTTTACCCATATGCTTCTCCGTCTCCGTCTTGAATTTTTTGAATTTCTCAAAGTATTCAGACTTACAATGCATTAGGTAAATGTATCCATACCTTGAGTAGTCATGAATGAAACTGACGAAGTACTTAACGCCACGTCTAGCCAGGATTGTTATAGGACTACACACATCAGAATAAACCATCTCCAACGGTTCTTTACCTTTATAGTCTTTGGCCGAAAAAAGCCTCTTGGTCATCTTACCCTCTAAGCAAGATTCACAAACTAGAAGTGCCTCCACTTTCAAGGAACTCAAAGGTCTATCTGCTACCAGTCTGTTTATCCTTTTTAGATTAATATGACCCAAGTGTAAGTGCCAAAGAAACGTTTGGTTCATTAAAGAAGAAAACTTTCTCTTATATGGTAAAGTAGATGTATTATTCGTTTTAATTTGTTGTTGTGTAGGATATTGGAGGCAATATTGCCAAGATCACAGTTTTTGTAAAATGATTTTCGGTAAAAAAATTAACTGGACGGACAAACGCCGAAACGGGCTCTGGATAAAAATTTTGACGTCGAACGATCAAAAATAAACTCGTGAAACCAAAGTTAATTTAGAAGAATTCCTTTTGTCGATCTATTTTTCAACTACGATTTGATTTCGAGTTAAAACTCCGGTTAGATCTTCTACTGTATTCTCTTATGCGATCCTTAAACGTAATGTGGGCTACGATCCTCCGAAAACTCGTACCGGTAGAACCCCGATATATTTAAGTCTTGAAAGAGAAAAATAATATCATAGTAATAATGATATAAAATTATCAAAAACTAGTTTATTCTACCCTCGTATATATAGGGCTACAGTAGGGACTTATGGGGTAACTATGAGTTAGACTTCCTGTGAAATATAGACACCTAATAGAGCTTTCTGTAATTATGAAAAGACATGCAGTGATTTCTGTAATTTTTATAAAGTAATAAATTACAGTTCACACCACTAAAGAACTATAATTGCACATTGACCTATAATCTCAAGACCTTCTCGCATTGAGCTCTTGTTATTAAATGCTTACCATTTCTCCTCACGTTAAGTTTCTCGGTACCCGCAAATTAAATTCAATTACTGACAATTTAATTTAATCGGTATCTTAATATTCCTTAAGCCATTCCGCTTAACTTATTTGACCACCGGATAATTAAATCTACCTGTAGGGTTTGGTCCGGTCAAAACTTATAAACATCTTTAAGGGGTATCGTCAATCCCGATATATCGGGACGTAGATTCCGTCAATAATTAATATTTGCCATACAAATAATACCATTTTAAGACCAGAAAAGTCAATTATTTTTAATTTTACTATCTAGGCAAATTACCATGCCAAGTAAAAATTAAATAGCTGGCATAGTTTCGGTCCAGTATAAAATAGCAGTGACTCAGTTATAGAGGATATTATTATGTACAGTTAAGTGTTAACTATCACATAATCCCAAATTAATCGCTTCACAATGAACCCTTCAGTTGGAGAAGTGATCCACACTAACAATTATCCAGAATTATCCATAAATGAGGTTTGTACTAGTGATACCGCAATTAATTTGTCCGTTGGGAAGGAAGGCTTTACTGCCGACACGCGGGGTTTAATTGCATCGCTTACAAACTGTTGATGGAGACCGCGTGATTTATCTATGAATAAATTTCCTCTTCCACTTAGGTTTTTAAAATATTTTTCAGAGTTATAAAAATTCATTTAATTAAAATAAATTTATTAATTTCGAAAGCTACAAGATCTGAAAGAGTTAAACATCTTTTCGTGTACACGATTCTAAAGATTCTAGTTTATCAAACCATCTTTCGAAAGTCACACAATTTGAAAGAATCAAATATCTTTTCGTATACACGATTCCGAAGATTCTGCTGTATCAAACCATCTTTTCGTGTCTAAATGCGTAGCAAATAAAATTTAATAAATGCACAGTTTTTCTACCAACTTTTCAGCTAAGGTAGTGATTAGAGGTATTATTTATTTTATTTTTTGTTCTACATTTTTTGAAAAATAATAATTAATTTTGATTAAACATTTTTTTATTTAATTAATTCAAAATACAGAATTAATTCTTACATTTTTCCAAGATATTTGATTTTTTTTAAAAAAATATCGTAAATGTGATATTTTGTAAAAAAAATAAAATATCTAAAATTTTTTAATTTAATTAAAATTAATTAATTAAAATTTTTTAATTTATTTTTTTATTACAAAATATTTTAATTAAAATCAAAAATTTTAATTAATTAAATTAACATGATAAATAAAATCAATATATATCATCCACGCAGTTAATAAAAAAATTAAATGCAAGATATTTAAAAAAAATATTTTGATTTTATGATCGAATTAAAACTCTAAAGAGTTTCGGCCTTCAATTCTTAAAAGAATAAGCTGTAAAATCCGTTTCTATGTTGCAGCCAACAGAATTCCTATAAAACTCAACCACTGTAAGCAAAAACAGTCTCCTTCCGTGTTTGGAAAACAGTTACTGAACAATGCTCTAAAAACAGCGTCCTCTTTGCACTGAAACTGTTTGGATTTGCACCGAACAGTTTTGTTTGGAACGAAAACCGCTGCTGAAATTGCGCTGCACTGTTTCCATTCAAAGACCGCTGCTTGCTATTGGCCTTGGAAGTCACTGCTTGCTGCTCTAAAAACCACTGAAGCCGCGTTGAAAACCTGCGACTTTTTTTTGCATAAAAGCCGACGCCACATATGATTGGAATCACACTGTGATTAGGCCTTGCAAAAACCACTGTTTTAGTTTGAAAACAGCGCCACTGCGGTTTGCGCCTGGGCCTTGTTTGGCTTTTTTGGATTGCGCCGCTTACGATACTGCCGGCTGTTTGCTTGGCTGCTACTTGGGACTGCTGGCAGTGTTCTTGGACAAGCGCATACTGCCATAAGGCAGCGTTTGGCTTTATGGAAACCGCCTGCTTTGATTTGAACACTGCAAAACAGTGCTACTGTGCACTGTTGGGAACCGCTGCTCTTGAGAATCGCTGCTTGGCGCCACTACTTCACCTCAGATTGGGAAAATTGCTCCACTGTTTCAACCGAAACAGCCTGGAAAAACGCTGCCTTTTTTTATATTAATAAAAAAAAACTGTTTGGCTCAAAAATAAATCCCGCAGCTTTAATCATGTTCTATGTCCTTCGACTGTTCTTCATTCTCCTCTTTTTTTTCGATTGCATAAAATCAAAAAAAATACAAGAACTAGAAACTGAAAAATAATAATTTTTACATTGAAACCTATGTCTCGTTGGCTCACAAAAATTAATCTATCATGGTCAACCCCCGTGATTAAAAAAATAATTAAATCATCATCCACGCATTCAATCAAACAAGAAAAAAAATAATGATCATAAAACCGAAATTTAAAACGCCTGTAAAACAAAGTTAGCAACAGTTCTAAAATTATCCGGCCCCAATAACCGTAAACAAAAAATAAAACGATTTTGATACCAATTTGTTAGAGGCAATACTGCCAAGATTATTATTTTTGTAAAACGATTTTCGATAAAAAATTAACTGAATTGGCAAATGCCGAAACAGGTTCTAGATAAAAATTTTGACGTCGAACGATAAAAAATAAACTCGTACAACCAAAGTTAATTTAGAAGAATACCTTTTATCGATCTATTCTTCAACTACGATTTGATTCCAAGTTAAAACTCCAGTATTCCCTTATGCGTTCCTCAAACGTAGTGTGGGATACGATCCTCCGAGAACTCGTACCGACAGAACTCTGATATATTTAAGTCTTGAAAGGCAAAAATAATATCATAATAATAATGATATAAAATCATCAGAAACTGGCTTAGTCTACCCGCATATATATAGGGCGACAGTAGGGATCTGGAAAATTATTATGAGTTAGACTTCCAGTGGAACACAGATACCTACTAGAGGTTTCTGTAATTATGAAAAGACATGCAGCGATTTTTTTAATTTTTATAAAATACTAAATTACAGTTAACACCACTAAAGAACTATAATTGCACTTTGACTCATAATCTCAAGACCTTCTTGCATTGACCTTCTGTTATTAAATACTTACCATTTCTCTCCACATTAAGATTTTTGATATCCGCCAATTAAATTTAATTACTGACAATTTAATTTAATCAGTATCTTGATATTTCTTAAATATTTCTACTTAACTTATTTGACCGCTGAATAATTAAATCCACCTGCAGGGTTTGGTCCGGTCAAAACTTATAAGCATCCTTAAGAGGGTATCGTCAATCCCGATATATCGAAACGTGGATTACGTCAATAATTAATATTTTTCATATAAATAATACCATATCCAACTCACCGGGAATATAGACCCATATAAAATCACACCTCTAATGAAATCAAAATAACGAATATTAAATATATGCAAATCAATAATTATTTCTCGATTAAGGGGATAAACACTATTCATAATAACATTGAGGTGTGAATTAATTTATGTAGTCAGTACAAAATTAATTACCCAAAATATCCCGTTCAATACACACAAAGTGTACTGACACAGAGAGTCAGAACAAAAGACGACGCTATTATTTATTTTCCGTAACCAAGACAGACCTACTAAAATTTTATGCCACAGTCGTATCAATGATATGTCCATTTTTATTTAAACTGTGAACAAAAAACTTATATTCTGCCAAAAGCTAAAATCTGATCTTCTATATGTAAGTCGTACTCTACACACCAGATTAAATACTATACAGAATATCGAACATCCATGTATAATATTAAAAAAATGATATACATACATTACTCATAAAAATTATCATAAAATAGAAAATTAAAATTAATTTTATTATAAAATAAAATTGAATACTAAAAATACGATTTTCAGTATACCAACCCTAACACAGGAGATATAGGAGATACAATATACAAATTATCTACCAATGTACCAAAATAAATAAAATATTTATTTTTCTTCAAAACAACAAAGTTACCAAAGTGAACAGAATTTGTCCTTTATTAAACTCGATATTGAAATTAAATTTCTTATAATCGAAAGTACATAAAGACAATCTTTTAGAAATAGTATCCTATCTCTACTAAAGCTAAGAGTAACATCTCCTACTGCAATGCTACCACCCTTGTATTATTGTCCATATGTAGGTAAAATTTTTTATCACTGAACTGATTGATTTCCTAGAACCCCTGCAAAAAATTACAGACATGATTAATAGCTCCCGTATTTACGCACTAGGTACTAGTAGATAACACTGCTAAACATGTTTCAATAACCAGTGAACAGAAATTACCTTATTTGTTATGTTTACTGAGAAAAATTGGACACCACTTTTTCTAATGACCAAACTGGTTAAAGTGATAACACTTGCCTCTCGACTTCTTCATACCAGCTTTTGGTCTCTTAACTACTTTTAAACTTGTGTTTCCCTGTGTCTGAACATTTTTCTTTTTCTTTTCTTTCGGTTTAGAGGAAGAACTCTTCTCAGCCACATACACAGAACTCGACTTCCTAAGAACACCCTTGGCTGGTTGAAGTTCCTTAAGAAGTTCTGCCAGTGAGTAGCTGAGCTTATTCATAGAATAGTTCAGGCAGAGCTACTTAAAATTTTCAAGTAGTGACTAGAATATGATATCGACCTGGGTTTTCCCGTCAATTTCAGCTCCAAGAATCTCTAGTTCATTCAGAAGACTGATCATCTTTAGAAATCCCTAATTGGTGTACCTTTAGCAATGTTTGCATTCATTAGAGATCTCATGGCTACCTTCCTAGCAGCATAATTTTGATCACCAAATATTTCTTTAAGGTTCATCATCATGTCATAGGTGCTGGGCATAGACTGATGCTGATGCTACAAATCATTTGACATTGAAGTTAAAATGTAACAGCGAGCCATTTGATCAGCTTTCTACCACTTCTAATGGGCCTCGATTTCCCTTTTGGTAGCCCCCTCATCAAGTACTGGTGGACATATCTCAGTTAAAACAAACTTGCAATCCTCAGCAGTTAATACAATGTCTAAGTTTTTTTTTCAGTCAACATAGTTTGGTCCCGTAAATTTGTTTTCTTTGAGAATGGAAGCTAGTAAGTTAAAAGTTATTTTAATCATGAGAATTACATAATTAAAATACCATTAATTATGACGATCAAAATATCAAATTCATTTTAATTTGGTTTCCTCTATCATTTTAAAATTAATTTACTAGCAGCCTAGTAACCTATGAATAGCATGCCACGATAGGTGGACGTCTACTATACATCATAAGACCAGATAGGTCAATTCCTTTTAATTTTACTATCTAGGCAACTGACCATGGCAAGTAAATTTAAATAGCTGTCATAACTTCGATCTAGTATACAATAGCAGTGACTCAGATGGAGATAATACTATTATATACAGCTAAGTATTAACCATTATCTAATCCCATATCAATCGCTTCGTAATGAACCCTTCAGATGGAGAAGTGATCAACACTAACAATTATCCAGAATTATCTCTAAATGAGATTTGTACTAGCATCCCGTAATTACTACCAACACGCAGGATTTAATTGCATCGCCTACAAACTGGTGATGGAGACCGCGGAATTTATCTGTGAATAAATTGTCTCACCTATTTAAATTTTTAAAACATTTTTTAGAGTTATAAAAATTCATTTAATTAAAATAAATTTATTAATTTCGAAAGCGACACGTTCTAAAAGAATCAAATATATTTTCGTGTACATGATTCCAAAAATTCTGATCTATCAAACCATCTTTTCATGTTTAAATGCATAATAAATAAAATTTAATAAATGCACAATTTTTTCTTTAACTTTTTAGGTAAGATAGTGATTAAAGACATTTATTTATTTTATTTATCGTCCCACATTTTTAAAAAAATAATAATTTATTTCGATTAAACATTTTTTCATTTAATTAATTCAAAATCCAGAATTAATTCTCACGTTTTTTCAAAATATCCGATTTAAAAAAAATCATCTTTAAACATTATATTTTGTAAAAAAATAAAACATCTAAAGTTTTTTTCATTTAATTAATTAATTAATTAATTAAAAAAAAATTTATTTTATTTTTTATTACAAAATATTTTAATTAAAATTAAATATTCAAGTTAATTAAATTAAATGAATAAATAAAATCAATATATATCGTCCACGTAGTTAATAAAAAATTAAATACAAGATATAAAAGAAACTCTAATTTTTTATGATCCATCTAAAACTCTAAAGAATTTCAGTATCCTATTTAAGATAAACTTTTAGTTTTTCTGTTGTCTATCGGTATTTGAGTAGCACCAAAATTGTTTTGGAAAATAGCTTTTTCTTTATAAACGCAATTAACGAAGTAGCGCCAGTGTTAGGACGCTGTAGGGAAACTGTTTGCTTTGGAATCCTTTTGCACTTAGAAAACCACTGCTGGAATTTGCTCCTCCGCCTTAGAAAGCGCTGTTTAAGGCAAAAAGGTATTCTATTTCACTTCAGTTTGGAAATCGGCGCTTGTGAAAAACACTGAAACAGCTGTTTTGATATTGTCGCCTAGAAAACAGTGCCGTGTATGGCGCCTGGATTTGCTTGATTTCTGGCAGATTTTGCGCCTATTTGGTGTTTGCGTGTTTGGAAGACTGTTGCGCTACTGTTTTGGCGCTAGAAACCGCGCCTGGGAATTCCTGCGCCACTGTGTTACTGCCCTGTTCGCTTTGGATTTGCTGCGGTATGGAAGCAAGCTGCTTTAACCGGAACACCCTTTATGCTTCAGCCAAAAACAACCTGTTTGGACTGTGCTGCTGCTGCTTTTGTTTGTGAAAAAAAAAACTGTTCTGGATTAGGCACTGTTTGGAACAGCTTTTCCCTTCTTTTGACGCTGCTAAAACAACTTGGGAAACTAGCGTTGTAGCTGTTTGAAATCAGTGTCGTGTGGGAAACTGTTGCATTGGGAGATCAGCTTGGGACCGCAGCACAAGGCTGCATTTGGTGCAATGGTTTTGGAGACTGCTGCTTGATGTTTGGGATATTGAGCCACTGTTTCAAAATGGCTTTTTGAAACACACAGCAGTACGCCACAGTGCCGCTGCCAGGGCCTCATTTGGCTGCTCCTTCACCTTGTTCTTCATTTTTTTTAATCTTTTTTATTTTATTTTGAAAACATAAAATAAAAAAAACTAAAAATCAAAAAATAATATTTACATCGATTCTATGCTGCCGTAGAGTTCATAATCAATTAATCTTTCACGGTCAACCCCCATGATTAAAAATAATAATTAAATCATCGTTCACACATTCAATCAAATATAAAAATAAAGAATGATCATAAAATCGGGATTAGAAAGCCTATAAAACAAAGTTAGCAACAGTTTTAAATCTACTCGGCCCCCATAACCGTAAACAAAAAACAAAACATCTTTTTGATACCAATTTGTTGGAGACAATACTACCAAGATCATTATTTTTATAAACGATTTTCGATAAAAAGTTAATTGAACGGGCAAACGCCAAAACAGGCACTAGATAAAAAATTTTGACGTCGAACAATCAAAAATAAATATGTGCAACCAAAGTTAATTTAGCAGAATACATTTTGTCAATCTATTCTTCAACTGCGATTTGATTCCGAGTTGAAACTCCATTCAAAGCTACCGTATTCCCTTATGCGATATTCGAACGTTGTGTGGGTTACGGACTATCGAGAACTCGTACCGACAGAACCCATATATATTTTAGGCTTGAAAGACAAAATATGATATATCAATGATATGATATGAGATATCAAACTGGTTCATCCTACCTGCATATTATGGCTTTGGGAATTGGGGGTTAAAAATAAGAGAATTCAAAAATATTTTGAAAAATATTTTAAATACCTTGAAAATCAAATTTAAAAAATCCATTTTCTTGAAAATAGAGTCGCCACTTAGTTTTTGAGAAAAACTAAGAAAAATAAAATTAGCTACTGATTTTGAAAACGTTAACCAGAGAAAAAGGATTCGGAAGTTAAGGTACTAATCGGAGAAGGTGTTAGGCACCTCATTCGCCCAACCGTAAGGTTGGCCTCTACTAATCATCATTGATTTTTTTAATATGATTTCTTAAATGCATGTAAATAAAAAAATAGGAGTGAAGAGAGAACATTCAAAATCAAGTATAGAAAATACATAAAATATGTACATAATACTCCAAAATAAATAAGTGTCAAAAGAAAAATCATAAATCCTATAATATGCAATTTCTATCTAAAAAATACATGAAGTATACCCACATGCAATATTGTCAAAAATGACTTAAACTATCATAATATGCAAAATAATAAAAAACATGTTATAAACTACCAAAACTACATAAACATAGATTTGCTATAAAAGAAAGAAAAATCAAACTATCCTAAACATGCTTTCAAATAAAGAAACTAAAACTTGTGTTTTATCAAAATTAACTAGATTAACCTCAACATGATGAATTAATAAAGAAATATAAAATCTAAAATAAGAAATGCATAAAAGAGAAAAATACTATATTAAAAGAAAGCCTACTTAACAAAGAAATTTAAAATAAGAGTTTTGTAATAAAAGAGAATTTCAAGATTTAACAGAAAATAAAAGAATTTGACAAGATGTGGAGGATAGAAAATGCTATTAAGAAGAAAATCTAATTATTTACATAAAAAATAAAAATAATAAGAATAAAAGAACATTAAAAGATATCTTCATATTTTTTGTGCTTTTTGTTGTTAATAGAAGGAAAAAAAAAATATTATGAGAGACACGTTAAGAAGATTTAGCTATTAACATTTAAAAGAAAATAAAAGAGAAGAAAAGAAAAGAATAATATAGTATTTTTAAGAGAGAAAATTACGAACTACTTAAAAATGAAAATGAGTTTAAATGCCTTTTTGTGATTTTTGAGTTTGACGAAAATAGAGAAGAATGAGGATAAAAGAAAATAAAGCAATAAAAAAAAATAAAAATAAAAATTTATAAGTACTAATACTAGGAAAAAAGAAATGCTAAATAGAATTTTATGAAAAAACAAAAGCTAATAATAATAAAAAAGAAAATTACATTAGTGAAAGAAAAACTAAAAAAAAAATGTTAATACAAGAAAATGAAATGAAATACTTAGTACAAGAAAATAAAATACTATTGAAATGAAATTTAGATTAAACGAGAAAATTAGATACTAGAACATTAAATAAATAAAAAAAGAATAAAATGCTAGAAAAAGAACATTACAGTAGAGAAAAAAAAAGTAAAGTACTAACAAGAAAAAATTAATGCTAATAAAAAAATTAAAAAATTAGAAAAAAAATATTAAGCTAAAAGAAAATAGAATATTAGTACTAAAGAAAAGAAAATGGAATATTAAAGAAATTACATTAAATTAAAAAAATAAAAGGCTACATTGCAAAGGAAAGTAAGCGCTTGAAAAGTAAATTACATTATTTACTAAATAAAAACTAACATAAAAATTAAGTTAGAAAAATAATTAAAATGCTAGTAAAGTAAAACTAAGTTAACTAAAAAAAAATAAAAATAAATGCTAGAATATGAAATTAGCATAAAAGAAAAAACATGAAAAGAAATGTAATATTAAAATTAAATGGGTGTAATATTGGCGATTACAACTATTTTCATGTAGGTGTCTTAATCATAACGATTAACAACATTGATTAGTTGTAACCGTTGAGAATGTTGGCACTAAGTTGATGGATTAATGGAATGCAACAATGTACTAAAAATGAAATAAAAATAATAACTGAAACTTTTAAAAGAAATAACCCAACTACATTGAACAATAATTAATATTGCAAATACTAAACAAAATTGACAATAATCGAAAAATTTTGAAATGGAAATTAACCCGATCGCTCCAATAGAGAGAAATGGAGTTTAGAAAGATCGGGGATCCAAGCGAGGTACCTGGATTGCCAGCGAATCTTCAAGTCGGGAAATGTGCTCCAATTGTCCAATCCTCGGGGGGTGATCCAAGTAATGTAGGCTTCAATGTAGGTATGGGAGATTAGGAACTCAGTATCTCGACAGGGTTTCGGCGTCGGGGCTCGGGATCGCTCGATATATCGGTAGAGTCTCTCTCACTCAAAATTTGTACTGAAAATATACGTCGGGGTACGGTATTTATAGAATTCTTCAACCAATGAGGATTTGACACGTTTTGGGACACGTTAGGCCATTTGAAGTTGGCGGCCGCCACAATGCAAGTTGGCGGCCGTTGTGTTGGAAAAGGTTCCACGAGGTTCTATTGGCGGCCGCCACAATGTGAGTTGGCGGTCGCCATGTTGGAGTTGGCGGCTGCCACTTTTGGCTAGGGCTTCCAAGAGGTTCTATTGACGGCCACCACAATGAACATGGCAGTCACCACTTCTAACAATGACTTGGGCAACAAGTTATCAATGGTTTGATACAATTTCATTAGTTTCAGAGATTTTGAAGGTTTTTAATGGCGGGATTCAAATGCCGAGCTTGGATCACCTCTCAAGGATCGTACTGAGGCACTATTCCACCTGTTTTCATCATCGGATTCGCCTAAGATTAGGCGGGGTCAAATTGAGGTGTCTACAGTAGCGGGAATCTATCACCACGTTTTATTGGACCGTTCGAGATTTTGGAAAGGATTGGGGTGGTAGCATATCGTCTGGCTTTGCCACCTCAGTTAGCATCTATACACAACGTTTTCCACGTTTCTATGCTTCGGAGGTATGAGCCGGATCCGTCTCATGTGTTAGATTGGACTGAGTTGCGAGTTGGGGAGGATAAGATGTATGAGGAGCGTCCCGTGAAGATTCTGGATACGTAGGAACAGGTGTTACAGGGGAGAATGATTGTTTATGTCAAAATTCAGTGGCTTTATCACGGGGTTGAAGAAGCGACTTGGGAGCTTGAGTATGGGGTTCATGCGAGATACCCGGAGTTGTTCACCTCGTAACCTTGAAGTGAATTTCGAGGGCGAAATTCCTTAAGGGGAGAGAGTTGTGAGACCCGGCTCCTTTTCTTTTTGACATGTTTATGTATATGATGTATTTCTTTTCGTTATAAGCATGCTTTTATGTTCGGTTGATGCTTTTTTTTATGTTTAGAACAGCATGTTTAGGAATACGTGTTATGCATGCGGGGGTTTGGCTTAATTCCTTTCTTAGGTTTCCAACCCAGGGACCTATGTCGGCAAGGGTCTGCTCGAGCGGTGCTTGGGCGCTTGAGCGGTGGTGCCTGGGCAAGAGTTTCTATAAAGCCTGTCAGCCTTGGTTTTTGAGCCAAAAATATCTTTTTCAAGCTTATCTCTTCCTCACCACCTTTTCTCTCTACCTTCTCTCCAGCTTTCAGGTGACCCAGGGCTATGGTTTTCGAGGTCTAATAGCAGATCCTTGCTGTCGGCGACGCGAGCTTCATATCCATTTGGACGGATTCTCGTTCTAACGCAGTTCAGTTTTGAGACGTCAAGCTTTTAGCTATCTAAGGTAGGATTCTAGACTATCCTACTGTATAAGGGTGTTTCATGCAATTATATATATTTTTACCGGGTAGAAATGCGCAAACTGTCATATTTATGCTTAAACCTTGTTTTATGCCGATAAAAGGTATGTTCGTCGCTTTTTTTTGGGTTTCTATGCCTATATGACATGTGGTTAGAGGGTTTTCAAAGGGTTTTCTTGAAAACGGTGATTTTAGATGAAAAATCTCAACATTTTTATGTTTTGGAGGTTTGGAGCTAACCTTTAGGGTTGAGTCTCAGGTTTTGAAATATTTTGTTTAATCTCCATGGTTACATAGATTGGATCTCATATTTATACAGGCGTTGTATAACTGCTTTTGGAGAAAATATTTTGAAAATATTTTGTTTTGATCTCCTGGTGATGGATGAATCTATGTACATGTATATTGTACTAGTTTGAGAAATATTTTTATATGGTTATCTAGATATGGGACGAGTTACCCTCGGTGAAAATCTAAAAACGTGCGCAGAGTAGGTACTCAGGTCCTTTGGGTTAGTCCCCGTAAATTGAGACGGATGGATGCTCAGCTCCCTCGGGGTTATGACCTGTAAATTGAGTGGTTACGTCGTGGTGCTCCGTATAGAATCAATGTGTATCTAACCGGTCCCATGATATATGGGGATTAGATACTGGACAGAGGTCTATAGTTGCTACCTCTGTCCTCTTGTGATAGAGTCGATACATAGGATCATATTTATCTTTTCGGCGATGGTACATGCCGCGAGGGAACAATATTTTGCTTACTGTTTTTCCTTAACTGTGGTTGGTTATTTGCATTATTTTGCGTCACATGGTTTTAAGGATGAAAACAGGGTTTTATGTTAATGAAACCATTTCCGGAGACTTGTGTAGTCTGCTGGGAAAACTTGAGGGTTTTGGATGGAAAACCTGTTTTGGATTCTGTGGTTGAGTTAGCTCCCACTTTATATGATTGCATATTTTCTTCTTTACAGCTTGATTGTCTGTTGCTATTAGGCTTCGGCTCACGGGTGAAAATTTTCTGTAAAAACCATTTTCAGGTGATGATGTGGATGAGGAGTTGCATGATGGTGCCCGCGGTGGCGGAAGACTTTTATAGTTTTCCTTTTTGGTATGCCTGATCCTGAAGGTAATTTTTGTATGTCATAAGGCGATATACTGTATACTTGTTGGAACTGTATGTTTTTCTTTATGAGATATGTATCTTTTGGGTTTTCCTTCTATTTCAACAGATGGTTTTGATGATATAAAACTCTATTTTATTAAAACTGGTGTTTGATGGATTTTTACGTGTTCCCGAGTTTTGGAGCGTGACATACTGTCTTTTGGCTAGCCTATATGGCATATGTGACCTGTGTGGCGAGTTAACCCAAGTGGCTTATTGAGTTCTGAGTTGGTATTAACCTTTGTGGCAAGAAAAATCATGTGGCGTTCTGGGTTGTATGAGATATTTGCCTATGAATATGGTATTTAGTAAGTTCGTGGTAAACTGAGCGGTGGAACACGTTAGAAATCGGTAGAGAGTGAAAGTTTGTCTTCTAGTCATGGCAAACCACAAGGAAAAATGTATTCTTATAATTAAGAGTTTTCGATAGTTGGTTGGAAAATTTCTTAAGTATCATCATGATGGCTTAATGTTTTCCCCTTTTTACGTATCTTGCTTCTATTCTTGTGTAGTCATATCCTATTGAGCCTTGGTTTACGGTGTTTGTTTAACACATGTTTCAGGTATTGGAGGCAATTCGATGGTTTAGCGGCAAGGGGTGAGGTGTTGTTTTACCTTCCTAGTTTTGAGTTTATGTATGATTTTGTGTTGTAATTATATTTCAAGGATTGTAAGGCCATAAGGCCGTATTCATTATGATGGTTTGTATGAAGGTTTCTTCTTGTAGAAATTCTTTGATTTTGGAAGCGTGATAAAATCACTTCGAGATTATCATCCGAAGGGAGAACATTCATCATATTTTCATGATTCACATATCGAATTCAATTAGTTTAAAACTCAATCACATCTTTCTTTACTTTCTCATTTCGTCGAATTCATAAGATTTGCTCCAAAATCCCTGCCCATCATTCATGATTCTTCGCATTTGACGAAAATTCATGAAATTTCATACGCACGTAGGTTACCACAACTTCTAATTAACTAAAAATATTATCAATTTTGTCATTTCAGTTCAACAACCCAAAACCCCCAATTTTATTTAAGGTTTAACTCAAATCAAACCCTAACTTTCAAATTGAAAATTAATGATTCTCCAATGAATATATCATGATTGATTTACCGTAAATCAATCAAAAACCCCATATCTAACATGTTTGAACGCCAAACCTTAGCCTAGGGTTCCAAAAACATAGATTTTTCATAGTTTTATGCAAATTCAACAACAATACAACTCATATACATGTATTGATATGAACAATAGTTATAGATCCTACCTCTTTGATGTCAAAGCCTCAAGAACTAACCTCTAACAAGATCCAACGACGAAGATCTCCAACCAAACGGTGAGAAATAAGTTTCCAATGCATAGCTCCAACCTCCAACGGATATACAATCGAGTGGGGAGCAAGAGGAGAGCTGCTCCAATAGAGGCTTAGAGGAGTTTAAGAGAGCTCCAAAGGGTTTTCTAGGGTTTATGCCCGAACTTAGAGAGAGGGGAGAAGAGGGAATGAAAAGAAAAAAAAAGCTCCACCAACAACTTTTTAAACTCTCTGCCGATAGTCCGCTCGAGCGGAATCGTGATTGCTCGAGCGGTCATCGCTGTGCACGAACCCGAAGAAAGAAAATATATGTAAGCTTCCAACTTAAGCCAAACACCTCAAAATTCATCTAAGCAGTCTATAATAATTGTCTTCATGCATTACCACGCATACAATTACCGTCGTCCATCATTATCATAACTCAAATTTCAATTCTCTAAAAAAAAAAGAAAAATACTTTTTCATATGCCATCGATGGTCTCAAAACAAGTTTTAATTGATTCTCAAAATAAAAAGAGACCGAGTCCCTACATAGAATCTCTAATAAATTTATAATGTAATGATAATTTTATTGCCCATAAAACATTTAACTCGTGGCCATTAAACCACAATATGGCCCTATAATTTTTTTTTGTAACAATTACATAATGAAATAATGAAATATTCATTTTATTTTTATTTTTAATATTTGATTTTTTATTAAAATTCTCTAACAGTTCTTACCTTAAAGAATCAACGATGCTATAGGTGGATATTCAATCTTTGCTTTGCTGCTTCATTTATGACAGAATAAGCCCTCAATTTCTTTCATTAATGAGACAGAGAGAGAAAGCATGGGCAAATATGAAAAGATTTGTTAAGTTATTGCTGACATCATTGGTTGACTAACGGAAATCTAATAGTGTGGGTTGATGTGTAATACGAAATCAAACATCAAAGGGTATTGATGTAATTTCTCTAAATGCGTGAGGCTGACTGTATTTGACCCATACCTTAAGGGAGGTTATTGTAATTTATCCATAAATTTATTACATATTAGTTAATATAACTTATTAGTTATTACTTATACATGCCATAACTTAGTGCCTAGTGTTCCACTTCAAAATTTATTTTAAATTAAGTCCCATGAGGGCAAATCCTATTTAATAAATCAAATCTTACTATAATTGCCCACCAACCATTTTAATTAAATAAATTAATGAATAAATGTCATAAAAATTTATAAAATAAATGAATCCTCCCCAATTATATTAAAACAATTAAAATCGTATATACCAAATTATAAATTTTAGTTAAAATTATATATCCATCTAAAACGGCTTAAATTGACCTATACCTCACCATAACTGTAATCATACATTGTTAAATTAATTCTAAACTATAAAAATAATGTACTACTCTTAAAATTAATAATTTAAATCAATTCTATGAAAAGTGAAGAAAAATATACATTAGGTTAATTGGACATTTTTATTAGACAATGTAGTATACCATCATAAACCATTAAAAATGCAATGAAACAACAAAACCACCACCATGACCCATTCCCTCTTGGCCGGCCAACCCTCCCCTTGGAAGCCCTCACACTCTAGCTTAGAGTGTTGTCAACTCAAACCAGTTGCATGCAAAAACATTGGCTTGAAGCCTTACACCCCATCGTCACCTACACCACAAAATTTTCTACAAAACTCCCCATTCCCCCCTTGACCAAGACACCCACCATTCTTGCTCCAAAAATCTGAAATTTCTTCAGTTTTGAGTGAAGAAGAAGAAGAAGAAGAAGAAGAAGAAAGAAGAAGGAAAAAAAAGAAAGGGTAAGATCCATTCAAGCTCTAAAGCTAAGTCCTTACCCTTCCAAGTCAGACCGGATCCATTAAATAAAATTTATTTTTGAATTGTGAAAAGTACTTTGGATTAGAAAACAGACTTATTATTGATAATATTTTTCTCTCACATGGTCAATGTTAGTATTGTACCTATTTTATGATGGGTTCAGAGGTTTTACTCATTCCACTTACATGCACCAAGAATCTTGAAGCAATAATTCTTCAAGCAAATTGTAATGATTATTTTACTCATTGATCTTTGTAGTGATGGTGATTTGGTGAAGTTAATCAAGCTCTCATTTGTCGAGTTAAGGTAATCTTGGATTAATTGTAAGGATTAATCACTACAAGAAAACACACTTTTGCCAATCAAGACTTTAATCGGCAAAAGTTATTTTTTGGTTGTCAAAACTTTTTACCGACCAAAAATTTTGGTCGCCCTTGTCATCGGGAAAGGCTGGTCAATAAATGTTTTCGCCGACGAAAATCACGTTGGTCGCCAAAGATGACGGAGTTTTCCCAACTAATATTGTAGTCGGCAATGTATAATTTTGCCAACAAACTTGATTAGTCGCTAAAGCATTTTAGTCAATAAAGAAGAGGCACCGGCGACCAATTATTTAGTCGGCAAAGATGTTTTTGTCGGCAAATGTGTTTTTGGCGACCAAATAGTTTTGTCGGGAAAGGTGTTTTTCAACCAAATAGTGGCGTCGGCAAAAACTTTATATTTTTTTGATACCTTTGGCCGACAAAACCTTTTGGTTGGCAAATGTGTTATTGGCGACCAAATAGTATCGTCGGTAAAAATCTTCAAATTTTTTGAATACCTTTTACCGACAAAACCATTTGGTCGGCAAAGGTGTTTTTGGCGACCAAATAGTGTCATCAGCAAAACCTTTAAATTTTTTGATACCTTTTGCTGACCAAATTATTTAGTCGCCAAAAGTTATTTTTCACAATATAATATTTTGGTCGGGAAAAGATTGACAACAATAATAATAATTATTATTATTCATAACTCCATTAAAAAAAGCACTAACTAGCACAAATAATTATCAATTCACGAACTAAACCTATGATTCATGCACAAATAAACCTGTAATCAATAATTTATATATATTCAAAACGATACATAATACTTATTGATCATGGTATCACAAAAGTCCTTCTAGCTAAAGCAAACTATTGACAATTCATAAAGTAAACATGTAACTTGTGCATACAAATATTAATAAAAAACTATCATTCATTTTAAAATTATAAATGTTCTGAAAAAACTTAAATCGCATAAACCACCACCTTAATGCACTCTTAGTACGCTCATTAAATAAAATTTCAATTAATAGAAGTACCAAAAAAATTAAATATTTTTACTTATTTCTGACTACTAACTTAACAATCTCAGTCTCTAATGATACTGCAATATCAGGTTTTGTAAACGGCTAATGATACTCAGTAGTAGGTGTTTTCCACTCGTCTAATAGAGCCATCCCTATCATCTCATAAATCTTCCTCCAAGCTGTGTTGGATTCTTAAGTTGCATCAATTAGAATATTGAATTATTAACAAGGGAGAGTATATCTCATCAATCCTCTAAGAAAACTCTTGAACTCAACTTATTTTAAAAATTGTTGCATCCCAAACTTTTTAAAAAATATATATTTTGAGTGTAAAGCCCAAAACAATTTTATAAAGTTTTCTCTGTTTTTCGGATAATCCCAATTTATCAGATGGCCTATCAAATGAAAACAACATAATGTAATCAAGTACAGCCTGGATCTCAAAACCCAATAGAAATTAAAACTACTTACTAACTATTCGTCTTAATTTTATAACAATAATAATAATCTCTGATAGAATTAAACCATACAATATTAAATCATATATGAATTTCATACATACTTATCATAAATACATTCATCGAAGACAACTTCATCATTCTCTACATTTCTTTTGAAAATAGATGATTTTAAGCCATTCAGTGGCTGTTTTTAGTTTTTGCCCCCCGAAAGTGTCATTTTCGTTAACTTTTTCACATTTTAAGCTCTTAGACTCTACTCGGGTGTTGGATTGGAGTGTCGTTGGTTTGTATAAGTTTGTTTAGATAAGAGTAAGGTGCTCGTGCAATTTTCCAAGCTGTTTAGTGGTTGTTTTTAGTTTTTGCCCCCAAAACAGGCCATTTTCGTTAACTTTTTCACATTTTAAGCTCTAAGATTCTACTTGGGTGTCAGATTGGAGTGTCATCAGTTTGTATAAGTTTGTTTAGACAAGAGTGAGGTGCTCGTGCAATTTCCCAAGCCGTTCAACAGCTGTTTTTAGTTTTTGCCCCCCGAACGGGCTGTTTTTGTTAACTTTTACACATTTAAAGCTCTAAGACTCTACTTAGGAGTTCAATTGGAGTGCCATCGGCTTGTACAAGTTTGTTTAGACAAGAGTGAGGTGTTTATGCAATTCCCCAACCGTTTAGTGGTTGTTTTTAGTGTTTGCCCCCTGAACGAGCCATTTTTGTTAACTTTTTCACATTTTAAGCTCTAAGAATCTACGCGAGTGTTGGATTGGAGTGCCGTCATTTTGTACAAATTTTTTTAAATAAGAGTGAGGTGCTCGTGCAATTTTTCAAGCTGTTTAGTGGCTGTTTTCAGTTTTTGCCCCCCCGAACGGGCTGTTTTCGTTAACTTTTTTACATTTTAAGCTCTAAGACTCTACTTGGATATCAGATTGGAGTACCGTCAGTTTGTAAAAGTTTTTTTAGACAAGAGTGAGGTGCTCGTGCAATTCCCCAAGTCATTTAGTGGCTGTTTTTAGTTTTTGCCCCCCCTCGAACGGGATATTTTCGTTAACTTTTTCACATTTTAAGCCTTAAAATTCTACGCGGGTATCGGATTGGAGTGCCGTCGGTTTGTACAAGTTTGTTTAGACAAGAGGGGGGTGCTCGTGCAATTTCCCAAGCCGTTCAGTGGATGTTTTTAGTTTTTACTCCCGAACGGGCCGTTTTCATTAACTTTTTCACATTTTAAACTCTAAGACTGTCAGGTGTTGGATTGTAGTGCTGTTGGTTTGTACAAGTTTGTTTAGATAAGAGTGATGTGCTGGTGTAATTTTCCAAGCCGTTCAGTGGCTTTTTTTAGTTTTTACCCCTCGAAGGGGTCATTTTCGTTAAACTTTTCACATTTTAAGTTCTAAGACTCTACGCGGGTATCGGATTGAAGTGCCGTCAGTTTGTACAAGTTTGTGTAGACAAGTGGGAGGTGCTCGTGCAATAACAATGAACAAAATCATGAACAAAATCATATACCTAGACGATCTTACATGAGCTATGTTAGTTATATTATCTAGTCACTAAGTAAATGATCAATATAAGTGCTCATTTGTTTGATGCTTACATGTAGTACACTGCAGGCAGGATCAATCTATTCTTTTGTCTTCTTGGACTTATGTGATTTCTCGTAGAAATCACAAAAATTCGGTAACTCACCATCATTTGTCTCTGTCTGTGAGTTTCAAATAAAGTACGATATGATTACTATATAATAGCAATAACAATGTGTTACTTTACTAGTTATTTAGTTTACCTCAATAGACATTACTATGGGAAATGAACGAGACCCTATAGTATGGTTATATGGCAGCTTCTTTCTATTGTTTTTTTCAGCCATCGATCGTTTCTATAAATGCAAAGATATTAGTTAAATAGAGATGTAAATTGGAAAATTTAATTATAGTTAGTATTATTTACCTCAAATTTTGGATTAGTGAATATATGATCAATCAAAAACCTCTAGCCATCTTTGTCCACTTCAAAATAAGGATGATTGTATGGGTCAATACCTCTTAGAGAAAGATCAAGATAGTGCCTCTTCATGCTACACTTCCAATCTTTATAAAAACGGTAACACTTCTCGATAGAAATAATTTCGGCTAAATCATTGGCATCATTTTCATTAGTCATGTCAAATTTGTCCTACAACCATCATAAATGAATTTAATACATCAAAAAAAATTATCAATTTTAGAAGCATAATGTATACGTGAAATTAGCAATTACTACTCTGATAGACTGTACAATGGCCTCTTTAATAGCAGGATCAATGCCATGCCAACTATGTGTAAAACTGTGAATAGGGCACATCCTTCGAATTTGAACGCCAAATTCATTTGCCACTGCGGTGGCATTTATCCCACTGAATGGTCGAATTTTTTAAGGGATTGAAACAACCAACTTTTTTCTGCCACTGTGGGTAAATATTTTATCTATTTTTTCCCAAGTGTAGGCCCCCTCACACGCCTTGAAGAAGATGCACCTGTTTGGCAAGGAAAAGTCAAGGGATTAAAACTATAATAATTTTTTCTAGATCGTTCATGTAATGATTTTCTTATCGTATTTCATTGGGTTATAAGTAGACATTTACAAACTAAAATTATCATACATGTGCCACTAGTCTGTGTCAATGGAGAGGGTGCATCAGCCCCAAAAAGAGAAGGAGAGAGTGCAACAGCCCCCGTAGGAGAAGGAGATGGTGCAAAAACCCCCGAAAGCGAGGGGGCAGCTCATATCTCACCAACACTGCTGCTAACAGTAATAGGACCGAGAATCTTGTCAGGCTAGAAATTTGAATGATCGGGCTGACTATTAAACTTCTTTCCATGAGCCATATGATAGAACAACAAAATAAATTATTAACACATGTAATAACAAGTACAAAAGATTGGCAAAATAAAATTTTTGTATAATATTGTAGTCAAATAAATTATAAAGAAAGCAAGTTATTACCACACGTAAGTTAATATTGGTTACCTTTTTCTGTTCAAACCTAGAAAACTCGTTATCTTCGCTTGAAGAACTCTAATTTCCCTCACCTTCGAGAGGATGATACTTCTCGTGATCATGACCAACACCCATTTTTCATTTTCCCTCTACAGTAGTTTTACCCTTATCTCTATGAATCGATCCAAACAATGTATTTGCTATGCTCTTGATGCCCAAACTACTTAGTCTTGTTGAGTTCTGTTCAATGGTTTTATGCCTTGGCTTCTCATATTCAGCCATCTTTTGGTCTAGGCACTCGGGCTTTACAAACACTTTACTATCCTTGGGAATTTTTCACAACTATATATTATTTATGCAAATAATGAACAAATGTGAATGAATATACCAAGTGATAATAAAAATAAATAAATACATCAAGGTTCTACATCAAGGCTCTCGAAGAACCAACATCATTTATAATTTAGAAAGATCATCAAAACTCTACACAAAGGTTCCTAAAATCACAACCATTGTCATTCATACTAAGAAGGAACATGATGCTTCCCAAAATAACAACCATTGTCACTTACATTAAAAAAAGAACATCAAAGTTCTGCATCAAGATCAGTCTCAAGAAAGTCAATATGATGCTCATCTTCTTCTTCTTCTTCTTCATCAACAAGCTTCTCCATTAATGCATCTTCGTCATCAACATCCGTAGCTAATGATCGTTGAATAATCTCTGGTTCAATATCATTTTTACGCAAAGGAATTGTAACAGAATCTTCAACGACAACAGGTACAATTTCGGTGGTTTCATCCTGTTGGAACACGTCATTGACATCATCATTGGGTTATAAATCATTCATCTCTAGCACATCCCATATTCCTCGATCGTTCTACCACTTTCCAATTTGCACCTAATTTAATATCATTAATGTAAAATACTTGTTGGACTTGACTTGGTAACAAAAAACAATCATCTTCATACCACCGACTTCTTACATCAATACTCGCTCAATGTGCATCAACGCAAAATGTCTTATTGCTACCAAAGTCGAACCGTTCACATTAGAACAAAACAACTTGGTGTATAAGCAAATATGTCATTTTCCACACTTTGCGTAAGTAACCATAGAAGTTCATGGGTTGGCCTCTGTGGTCCCCTTCCACAACCAATCATCATTTTAACTTGTGTGTCCTCTATCGCGGTCGATAGTACAAAATCGGACTCCATTATAAATGCATCTTGAATATATATTTATTATTGCCAAAGGACCGTTAGACAAGGACCGTAATTCATTGGTTGCTTCTGGTAACCATTGGTTCCATAATTGATTTATCTATATAAAAAAACATGTCGTGTACTTTGAATATGAGAATAATTGAATGTGTGAAATGTGAACCCCGAAATGGAATAAGATAGTGAGTGTCTTGCACGGTCTTTAAACCATTTAGGAAATTCTTCACGATGCCTCTTTGTGATGTTTTGTGCACTATCATTCTCTAACAAGGTCTTGTGTTCCCTATTTAATACAATGATATTATTAAATAATAGGTATTATTAAGATGAAATACAAAGAAATAAATTGTAGGTTGAATGTATTTAAAATAAAATATACTCTCGATACGAATCCACTTCAGGGCTATTGTACAAGACAAACCAATGTACCTTGTTGCATTCCTTAATGGGCATATCATCTTTCCTTAGAATTAACACCAATGGACGAACAGTTTGAGTGAGCACTGTGATCCCTGGGCCACGCATACCGCCATTGTATTTCCTTTCTTCTCGATTAAACATTGTTTCGATTCTATCGAGATACATTGAGCAAAACGTTGTACACTCTTTAGAAATGTAAGCCTCTACAATGGAACCTTCTGGATGAGCTTTGTTGGCAACAAAACTTTTTAGAACTCCTAGGAACCTACAATAGTAAATACCATAATTTTAAAAAAGAACTTTAACTCGAACTATTATTTAATTATGATTTTATATAAAAGTAAAAACAATTACCTTTCAATCGGGTACATCCATCGGTATTGCACTGACTCTCCAAGCCTTGCCTCACAAGGCAAGTAAATGGCTAAGTGAACCATGACATCGAAGAAAGCAAGAGGAAATATTTTCTCAAGTTTGCAAAGTACAAGTATGATTTAATCCTCTAATTTCTCCAAATCATTCACTTTCAATGTCTTCGAGCAAAGCTGTTGAAAAAATTTTCTAACTCAAAAAGTGTGGTACCGATTTCTTTATTAAGGTACCCACGCATCCCAATCGAAAGAAGTCGTTGTAAAAGCACATGGCAATCATGACTTTTAAGGCCCGATAATTTACCACCTTTGTCACTTACGCAAGTCGCTATGTTTGCTACATGGCCATCAGGATACTTAATCGATTTTAGAAAATCATAAAAACCTTGTCTCTCTACCGGAGACAATGTGTAAAATGCAAGAGGTTTCTCAAGAGGCCCATCTACACGCCTCTTTAGGTGCAACTCTTTTCGTATTTTCATATCCTCCAAATCTATGCGTGCCTTTTCCGTATCCTTGTTCTTTCCATCAATACTCAATAATGTGCTAATCAAATTATCGCATATGTTCTTCTTGATGTGCATGACATCAAGATTGTGCCGGAGCTTCAGTGTTTTCCAATAAAGGAGATCAAACATAATGCTTCTTTTCGTCCAATTCAAAGTGGGCCAATGTTCGTCTTTCTTTTTCTGGTTATTGCCTAGATACTTTCCAAATGGCTTATATGTCCCTGTATTAATCTGCTCTAAAATGTGTTCTCCCGATAACTCGACAGGTCTAGGTTTATCTTCAATTTGGCTATTAAAGAGCTTACTCCTTCGTTAACTATGGTTATGAGGCAAATATCGACGAGCACCCATATACCCTATCTTATTTTCAAACGTTATAATGATGAATCCTTGTTACAAGTAGGGCAAGCCAAATAACCTTTCGTAGACCACCTGAACATGTTACCATATGCAGGAAAGTCATTAATGGTCCACATTATAGCTGCATGCATTATAAAAATCTGTCTATTTGAGGCATCATAAGTTTTCACACCATCCTCCTACAACTCCGTCAACTCGTCAATTAATAGCCGCAATAGACATCAATATCTCTTTCGGGTGTCGATCGACCAGGAATAAGCAATGACAACATAAAAAAGACTCTTTCATACACTGCCATGGTGGGAGATTATAAGGCATTACAATACTGTATGATGTGCTCATATTACCAAAAGGAATGAAGCCATCAGTGGCTAATCCTAGCCTCACATTTCGCGAGTTTTTTGCAAACTCGAGATGTTGCTGATCAAAAAGTTCTTCTAATCTTCGTCTTCAGCAAGATGCCTCAAAACCCCATCATCTACACACTTCTCCTTGTGCCACCTCATATTTGTAGCTATTTTCTTCGACATGTATAATCTTTTCATCCTTGGTGTTAATGGGAAATATCCTAATATTTTCTAAGGAATCTTCTTACCCTAACCATCGTTCACCTTGTACCTAGGCTCCTTGCAATTCTTAAGATTTATGTTCTCCTTCCAAAAAAGTGCATAGCCGAATTTACATGCATTAATTGGAACATATCCCAAACCAAAATCATGTAAGAATTTCTTGGTTTCATAAAAAGTCCATAGAACTTTTGGGTCGCACTCTGGTAGAATTCTCTTGAATATCTTCATAACAATGTCGAAAGAGTTGTTGCTCCATTTATTGTACACCTTAACATGAAGCATCTTAACAACAAATGCTAACATAGTGCTTTCGCATCCCGGGTACAGTTTACGTTGAGCATCATTAAATAACTTATAAAAATTCGAAACATCTTTATTCTTAAAGCTATCAGACAATTCATCGATGCCATCATCCACAAGGCCACCCCTATAAAGTTGCTCCAACATTTCAGGCAACTGGTCATTATTTTCAAGGACTTTCCCTGCCATTACCTCCCCACTACTTTCATCAACGTTATGGTCCTCGTCATGATTTGGTACACAGTGAGGTTGACGATTTGGAACAGGTTCCCCATGGTACAACCAAGTTCTATAAGATTGTGAGATTCTCATTTGGATCAAATGAATGTAGACAACTTTACTGTTATATTTTTTCGAATTCAAGCAGTCTACACACGGACATTGAATTTCATCCTTCTGTCTTAAATTTTTTATCGCAAATTCAATAAAAATCTTCACTCCCTCTTTATACTACGGACTTGTTAATCTATTATTGATCGCCATCCAACTCTTGTCCATTTTTTTCACCTACAAATTAGTCAAGTCAACACGATAAATGTTCAGAGTAATTTATAAAAGTGAACCTATTGCCAATGCATTTAACCGAACATGTGGAAACTTATTGACCACATTAATTTATCATGTGTTTTCAACAATTAGTGATTCAGATCATGTTGATATGCAAAAACTGAATTAGCTCCAATGTCTATAAGCAGTTAGTTAAAGATGCTCAAACTGTATCACCAACTAGTGACTTTCAGATTGCAAGCATCAACACATGCCAAAAAAATGACAAAGTGTTTGCCGTAGTGGCCTCTGATTTACGAATGTCCACGCAAAACACATGGATATATTTGATTTCTCAATCAATTAGGTTACATGCTCTAAACTTCCAAGAGAAATTAGACAACACACCGATGATGAACTTAAGACTTGTTAAACATGGAAGAGATATTGAAATCCAAAGAAACAAAGCATAAAGAACCTGTTAACCAGGAATAAAATTAGACAACAGGGGTGGAGTTAGAAGGCAACAAGTCCTACTTATGACAAGATTCAGCACTTAAAAACTTGTTCCACTCAAATCAATGCTGAACCTATTGAATATTCAAGGTGTGAACGAACAATTCATTTCTTACATACAAAATAAACATCTATTTCACAAGATTGTAACAATTAATTTATGTCTTATGTTTATGTATTGGAAAATTAGGGTCTTAAAGAGTCCTAGAATCTCATGTTTTCACGAAGTATTTGAAAGCTTTAAGGTTTTATGTTTCAATATCCACTGTCTCAAGGAAGGATTAATATTTATAAATCCAATTTTATTAATTTAGTTTTTGGGCCTCATTCTATTTTTTTTAAACTAGTGTTAAGATTTTAGATGCGTTAGGTGTGTCCAGGCTATATCCAAGTGTGATTAGAAGGGTGTCCAAATTTTAAAATTTATGACATCATGGGACATGAATGGAATCATGCTTGCCTACTGTGTGTCAGTACTGTACGCATGTCGAACATAGACATGGCTCATTAGGAAGATTACAATTTAAAACATGATTATGTTTATATAACAAATATATTACTGTTGACCGTATTGAGTTTCTGATTGCTGCCAATGGCAATACAAAAATGCAAGGTATTCTTACCAATGAAACAAGGTGCCTAAGGTGTGAGACTGTAATGGTAAGGGATGAGACGTTCTTAGATTTGAGCCTTGATATCGAACATAATAGTTCAATAATGAGTTGCCTTAAAATTTTTAGTTGCAATGCACAAATTGAATATTAAAATGAGAAAAATGGAGATCTGATATGAGATAAGACGACAAACCAACGAGGCGACGAAGACGAACGGACGAAGAGAGGACTGAGTATCTACGGTGATTTCGTTGTTCAATCGACGAGAGCGATGGCAAATCGACGAGGCGTTAAGGTTGCGACGAGGCACCAAGTGGTGATGCGTGAGTGCCGTGAGTCGTCAATGATGAAACGATGAGGCACCGAGAGATGAGCTGTCTGGTGAGATGTTGGTGGGGAGGCGTCGACGGGGAGGCATTGGTGGAGATGCATCGGCGGGGAGGCCCGCGGCATGAGAGTTCAGATTGGGACTTGAGATGCTGAGACTCTGGTATGAGAGTGAGAGCATGAGAATATGGTCTGTTAGACCCTGACCTATTTCATTTTTGAAATAATTTAAGTGTTAACGATGTTGGAATTAACACAGAAGTTTGGTGTAAGTTCTTAAAACCTATTCTGGCATTTCCTAACGATCCAGTCGATTGGACGGGTTTCCCTAGGGGAGGTGGATCCAGTCGACTGAATTGGGATTCAGTCGACTGAACTATGTCGGTAAGTCATACTTTAGGCATTCCAGTAGCTTCCTCCAGTCGATTGGATTGGGGGCCCAGTCGACTGAACCCTGATATTTGCCATGTCTATAAATAGACGAAGCCTGGAGATATTTTGGAAAAGGCTTCTTCTAAGCTAAGTTTTGATTTTCTCTGTCTTCTCTCTAGATTTTAATGGGCCCGAGGCTCAATTTTCAATGATCTGACATTGGTTCCTTGATTTTGGTGCCGGGAGCTTCACATTCATCCAGACATAAACTTGTTTTGTTGAGGTTCATTTTTTGAGGCATCGAGCTTTTGGCTCACCGAGGTAGGATCCTAGACTTTATAGTTGTTAAAGGGTGCTATATGAAATTATATGTATTTTCAACGGGTATAAAGTGCTTTAAATGTTGTTTTCATGTTTAAACCTTATTTTTTGGGTAAAAAGTATGTTTTTACACCTTTCTTGATTTATTTCATGATTCGAATGTGTTGATATCCGTAGTTTTCAAAAAGGTGATTTTGAAAATGGAGTTTTGTGAAGATCGTGAGAAAAACGTATTTTTGGAGGTTTAGAGCTAACCATCAAGGTTGAGTCTTAGCTTTTAAACGTTTTAATG
This sequence comes from Heliamphora exappendiculata, assembly GCA_034768845.1. Classification (NCBI taxonomy): domain Eukaryota; kingdom Viridiplantae; phylum Streptophyta; class Magnoliopsida; order Ericales; family Sarraceniaceae; genus Heliamphora; species Heliamphora exappendiculata. The sequence goes on along the minus strand of JAOTRH010000006.1, from coordinate 13,784,222 downwards.
GAAACGATGAAATATTTTGAAATGTTTTTCTTGATCTCCATGTTGACAGATGGATCTTTATACATGTTGATGTATAATTGTGAAAATATTTTCGTAGTTGAGTTACGGCGGGTTTTGAAATGATTTCCATAGATGTACCATGACGGTAGGTGTATTGAGTTAGGCTTCTGTTGCTCCTTGGTGGAAGTCCAAAAACGTGCACAGAGTAGGTTCGCTACGGTACTTTGGGTTAATCATCATAAATGTGGTTTGGATGCTTCTTCCATCGGTCGCAGAAATCTGTAAAGAGCTGGTTGCCCCGTGGGTGGCTATGTTGTTGTGACTTTGTATAGAACTTGTCGTTACTTGCAAGCCCTGAGCAGTTTTAGAGTAATGGGCAGGAGTCTATAGTTGTTATCTTTGTCCTTGTGTGTGGCAAAGTCGATACATAGGATTCTTTTTATCTTATTTTCCTCAGTTGTGTGTTCCAAGTGGGAAAATTACGTTTTGTTCTAGGTTGTGTGATCCAGGTGCAAAATCAGGCTTTTGATTACTGTTTTTTCCTTAACTGTGAATGTTATCTGCATTGTTGATATGCATGGTTTTAAATATGGAAACGTGAGATTTTATTAAGTAAAACCATTTTGAGGCTCGTGTTAGCTTGATGAAAAACTTGTGGTTTTCTGGATGGGAAAATTTTTTCGGCTCCCGTGGTTGAGTCTTTATGCTTATGATTGCATAACCTGATTTACAGCTTTATAGTATATTTTTATTGGATTTTGGCTCACGGTATGGAATTTTGTTGTAAAACCTTTTCAGGTGAACGTGGTCCTATAGGTTGACATTGGGGTGCCGGAGGTGGCTGATGACAAGACTTCTGTTTTGTCTTGATAGGTACTTTATACCTTTTTATATGTTTCATGTTTGGGTATAACATGTTGTAAAGCATATAGAATTTTTATAGATGTATGCATAATTTATTTCTTTCGAGAGAACCATGGGTTGGTTGTTGTTTTTCGTAGTTTTTCAGTACATTTTTTGTTGTTGGGTTCAACGGTTTACAAATGGAGTTTTCAAATGGTTTATGTTTCATTCAAACTCTTGTTCCTTGAGGACGATTTTGGAATGGCTTAAGCTTCATTTAAAAAGATTTTATTTTCCAAAACATGTATTTTGTTTTTAAAGGCTCGGCTTATGAGGCTGTAATCGTAGTCATTTAGGCTACTCTTTTAAATCAAATAAACCCTCGGTAGTACATTTTTATAAAGGTTTTAGCCTCGTTTGGGCTTTATGGTCTTCATCCCTTTGTTTCGCCAGATTTGGTGGTTGTTCGGTGGCTTTTTCACGTGACCCAGAGTTTAGGACGTGATAACTTGGTATCAAAGCTCTAGGTTTGAATACCTATGAGCTGTGGGAAGAGGGTGCGTTACCTTGTGAGGAAAGATGTATGTGTGCTTGGTTTCCTGTGTTTGGAACATGAGCATGTTAGTTGTTGAGCATGTTGATGCCGTGTATATGTGAACATGGAGGTTGAACCTTAGGATTGATTAGTCTTTTCTTTGGGCGTTTGGACTAACAAACTTGGGAGCCAAGTTAGAAACGCGTTTTGCAGACGTGATTTCTAGCAAGGAATCTAAGTATGTTCTCCAAAGTGACGCGTGTTTCTTGTCGGTTCTCCTCAGCATGTTTGAATGTGTTAGCATGATTATGTGGTACGTGTTAGAAATAACATGATAGACTGACCTTAGGTTATCGTATTTCATGTTTTCTTTATATATAACCTGTACACCCTTCGAGACGATGAGATCGTGGTTTGGGTCTTGGATGAGCGACTCGGTTGCTATCAGTTGTAGAGGTAAGGTTATGGGTTGAGCGTCGATCGCTTGGTATGTTGTGGAACTGATCAGTAAGTTGGGTTGAGCATATATCGCTTGGTATGTTGTGGAACTCGTCAGTAGGTTGAGTTGAGCCGTGTAAGATTGGCCTGGGTTGGTCAACCATCGCGCGTTGGTATGAGCAGCGTTTTGTTCAGGTGTAGTCGAAGCATGATTGATGGCTTTGGATTAGAGGTTAACGTTGTGTTATGAATGGCCTCGTGAGTAGGGGCGATGGGGTGTCGAAGGCCCTGGGAATTAGTGGTATGGCTAGATTGGTGGATAGATCTGTGGATCGTGATAATCTCGTTTGGGTAAGGTTAATGTACATGGTCTGGCCGTGTAATGGATTAGGTACGTCATGAGCCATACTATGTCATGAGCCGTGTACTTAGGATGGCGTATAGACGGGAACATAGCAGATGGGAGCGTGATAATCCTTGACCGGGCGTATGTTGAGATAGCAGAATGTGTGGTTCTAGAGATATTCCCTAGTAGTCAGGATGTTGATGGTGGTCAGCAGGATATTGATGGTAGCCAGAGTAGCATCTGATGATGTTGTGATAGTCTGAGTAGAGTCTAATGACCTTGGGTGTTGTATACCTTCTTGAGGTTTGAGAATTAAGTTCCGAGTGAGTGAGCTCAAGGATATGGGGACGAGTATGAGTTACAGATATGCTGGAAAGAGCATGAGTCGCGGCTATGTTGGAATACGTAAGGGTTTAGGTTACGATTCTAACATGCAGTAAGTAGCAGTTCTATGGGATTCCTACGAGAACTTAGGTTTGTGGTCTGGTCATTATCTTAGTGATCAGGAGTTCGTGTTTGGAAACTGTGCTGGGTGCATGAGGTTTGAAGGGACCATAGACGAGTTTGAGAGTGTGGTTGGTTAGTGCTGAGAGAGCGTATCCTGAGTGTGACATGTACGGAGGTTGTTTGTGTTCCACCTTAAGTTCAAAGATGGGAATATTGTTTGCCCATGGGAACGAAGTGTGGAGTGATGAGGGTCAGTAGTGGACCGTGTGGTCTGGCTGGTCTGGGACGATAGGTGAGAAATCGTGGGTTACAATACATGTGATCGATATGTGCTTTGAGAACAAAAGTGTGGAAAGTGTTTGCATGGTTAAGAGAGTTATTAGAGGTCTCAAGATTAGGTTCCCTTTGTTTGATGTTGTGCGCTTTCTACGTGAGTTGCGTGGGCAGTAGGCTCGAGGCCGTAATGTGGTTGTGGTTTGCCTAGCAGGAGTTAGATGAGTAAGCGCGACCTTTTGAAATGGAGTTTTGGCGTGATGGAATGTTAGTGTGTGCCTCTGTGTACGCTTAGTGATGAGCTTGTAATCCTATGGGATGGGAGGTGTTGTGCAAGGTATGCGGCTTGATGGTATTCGTATGTGTGCGAATGACGTCGAAGAGTTAAGAGCTTGGTGTAGCGGGATGGTCTAAGTACCGTAATCGTGGTTGATGGTAGCTGTTGACTGTGGTCGATGTGGCTTTCAGGTAAGGTTTACAAGGTTCTTTGAGAACCAAGTGTTGATGAGTACTTGGAGTACATTGGGACTAGGTCATGGTTCCTTGTTAACCCTTTTCTTCTCTCTGGATGGAGAAAGAGTTTCTTGTGGATGGTTGTCTGGTGCGAGTTATTTTATCTTGGTTAGACAGAGATGTCAGGTTCTTGATCGATTGAGGTTTTGGTTGAGTTCGAAGACTGTGAAAATCTCTGTGGAGTTTGTATCCGTGTTGAGGTTGTTTGAGTGTGCTTTGAAGACCTGTATCATCGTGATTGGGTAATTGTGGGCTTGATTCTTCGTGGCTTCAACATGTGGTTCATGGCTATGTGCTTTCTTGGATGTTAAGCATCTGTGTGTGTGAACTGGGATCCGATTGCTCCCGTGGTCGGGGACCATAAAGAATTGCATGATGGGGTTAGTATTGTCCTGCGGTGGAAAACCGTAAAAGAGTACGTATAAGTGTGGCTTGTTTGTATAATGATTGAACCAGTTGGTTTATGTTTCTAGTGAGGTTGAGTTGGTAGATCAGGAATGTTTACGCTTATCTTTGTTGACAAGGGAGTTAGTATTGATACACAGAATTCTTTTTTGCAGTGATCAGCTGAGAATCATTAACCATTGTTTACGGCTAGTTCTGGAGTGTGTGGGTATAGTTGCACCTCTAGCTCTTGGCAGATTGGAAATTTTGTCAGAACAGTGTGGTTGTGATATTTACATGGTGGGTTTCTGATAGACTTTGGAGAGTCTGGCTTTGGATTTTGTTTGGGGTTTTGAACTGCTCAAAGTTCTTGGAGTCGAGGAGTGATCGTCGACTGTGGTAAGTGTTGTGCTTTGGCATAACTATTGTTTGTTCGGATAGTGGTTCGGAGAATGTGATAAGGTATGAGTCAGGAAGGATACAATGTTTGAGAAGCCTTGGTTAGCGTGGCCTGTTCGAACCGACGCGATCGTTTGGTTGGGAACGGAAGGGCCATGATGAGTTTTGTATATGAGAAAAGTCTTGGGTTTGAGTATTCTACTATTGTGGCCTCAAGGAATTGATCTATGAGTTATAAGTTTAAGTTTGATGTCGGATGACATTCATCATGTTGCTCTGTCAGACGACGGCGATCGTGTTTGATTTAAGGTTGATCTGTAGCCTTGGTATCAGTGATTTGATGGTGAGACGTTGAGATGTGTAGTGACGTGCTATTGTATGGGAGATACGGTTGGGTTTGTATAGGTTATTGGATACCTATGAGATGTTCTGTCTGCATGATGTGTTTGGTTAAGTGACTCGTTTGGGACAGGTGACTTTGTGGCTGTGATGCCGAATTGATTTTTGATTGTGTGGAATCTTATCCAGGACAGTGGTGTATCGCCTAGTGTTTCCCTAAGGTGAGAATTGTGGTTCGTGACAGAAGTTTGAGTAGAGGATGAAGGTTTGGAGGGAATGCATTCTTTGGTATTCCATGTGAGTTAAGTGAGCTTCTCTCTGGAGTTGGATGTTGTATTGTTGCTCGTGGATCGGCGTTGTGTCAGCTTTGAGATGGCGTTGTTAACATCAGCAGGGTAATGATGTGGTATCAAAGTCGGTGGTCATCTGGTGATCATCAGAACTTGAGTAAAGTTTGTGCATGGAGCATGTTACTTCGTGTAATCTATGTCAGGGTTCGACATCTTGTGTTTGGACTTGCGGAGATAGTTCTTGGTGTGTATGGTAAGGTGCGAATGAGCCAATTTGTGGCAATAAGAATGAAGGGGTGGTAGTCTCTATGTTCAGGCGTAGAGAGCGTTTGGGATCAAGTACCATGGTGAATTGGTCTCGTGTGATGCGTTTGTTGCTGGGATGGTTTGTGTTCGGTGAGAATTATGTTTTGAGGTTTGACGGCATGAGTTGGATCCCAATTCGACGTTTTATAGATGTCTCATGGATGACAGTGGCGTTAATGGGACTTACACGCGTGGAAAGTTTGTGTGGAGATCGAATCTTCACGTTGCGTTTACCTCGTGTGATGACGGGTTTGGAATTTTATTTGTTTGGGTATTTTTGCTGTTGTTCGGTATCGCTGGGTTTACATCAAAGATTGTTGATGGTTGTGGGACAGTGATTGGCTTGAGGTTCAGTGTTGAATTTTGAGGACGAAATTCCTTTAAGAGGGGAAGAGTTGTGAGACCCTGACCTATTTCATTTTTGGAATAATTTAAGTGTTAACGGTGTTGGAATTAACGCAGAAGTTTGGTTTAAGTTCTTAAAACCTATTCTGGCATTTCCCAGCGGTCTAGTCGACTGGACGGGTTTCCCCAGTCGACTGGGAGGTGGATCCAGTTGACTGAATTGGGATTCAGTTAACTGAACTATGTCGGCAAGGCTTATTTTGGGCATTCCAGTAGCTTCCTCCAGTCGACTGAATTGGGGGTCCAGTCGACAAAACCCTGATATTTTCCGTATCTATAAATAGAAGAAGCCTGGAGATATTTTGGAAAAGGTTTCTTCTAAGCTAAGTTTCGATTTTCTCTGTCTTCTCTCAAGATTTTGATGGGCTTGGGGCTCGATTTTCAACGATTTGACAGCGGATCCTTAATGTTGGTGTCGGGAGCTTCACATTCATCTAGAAAGAATCTCATTTCGTCGAGGTTCATTTTTTGATATATCGAGCTTTTGGCTCACCGAGGTAGGATCCTAGACTTTATAGTTGTTAAAGAGTGCTATATGGAATTATATGTGTTTTCACCGCGTAGAAAGTGCTTTAAATGTTATTTTCATGTTTAAACCTTATTTTTCGGGTAAAAAGTATGTTTTTACGCCTTTCTTGATTTATTTCATGAATCGGATGTCTTGATATCCGTAGTTTTCAAAAATGTAGTTTTGAAAACGGAGTTTTGTGAAGATCGTGAGAAAAACGTGTTTTTGGAGGTTTGGAGCTAACCCTCGGGGTTGAGTCTCAGCTTTTAAACGTTTTAATGGAAATGATGAAATATTTTGAAATATTTTTCTTGATCTCCATGTTGATGGATGGATCTTTATATATGTTGATGTATAATTGTGGAAATATTTTCGTAGTTGAGCTACGGCGGGTTTTTAAATGATTTCTATAGATGTATCATGACAGTGAGTGTATTGAGCTGGGATTCTATTGCTCCTTGGTGGAATTCCAAAAACGTGCGCAGAGTGGGTTCGTTACGATCCTTTGGGTTAATCCACATAAACATGGTTTGGATGCTTCGTCCATCGGTCACGGAAATCTGTAAAGAGCCGGTTGCCCCGTGAGTGGCTAGGTTGTTGTGACTCCGTATAAAACTTGTCATTACTTAGCAAGCCCTGAGCAGTTTTAGAGTAATGGGCAGGAGTCTATAGTTGTTACCTTTGTCCTTGTGTGTGGCAAAGTTGGTACATAGAATTATTTTTATCTTATTTTCCTCGGTTGTGTTCCGAGTGGAAAAATAACATTTTTTTCTCGATTGTGTGATCCAGGTGGAAAATCAAGCTTTTGATTTCTATTTTTTCCTTAACTGTGAATGTTATCTGCATTGTCGATATGCATGGTTTTAAGGATGGAAACGTAGGATTTTATGAAGTAAAATCATTTTGAGGCTCATGTTGACCTGATGGAAAACTTGTGATTTTCAGGATGAGAAAACCATTTTGGCTCCGGTGGTTGAGTCTTTATGCTTATAATTGCATAACCTGCTTTACAGCTTTATAGTCTGTTTCTATTGGGTTTCGGCTCATCGTGTAGGATTTTGTTGTAACACCTTTTTCAGGTGAACGTGGTCCTGTAGGTTGACATTGGGTTGCTCAAAGGTGGCTGATGACACGACTTCTGTTTTGTCTTGATAGGTAGTTTATACCTTTGTATATGTTTCATGTTTGGGTATAACATGTTGTAAAGCATACGGAATTCTTATAGATGTATGCATGATTTATTGCTTTTGAGAGAACCATAGATTGGTTGTTGTTTTCTTTAGTTTCTTACTACATTTTTTGTTATTGGATTTAACGGTCTACAAACGGAGTTTTCAAATGGTTTACGTTTCATTCAAACTCTTGTACTTTGAGGACGATTTTGGAACGGCCTAAGCTTCGTTTAAAAAGATTTTCTTTTTCAAAACATATATTTTGTTTTTAAAGGCTTGGCTTATGAGGCTGTAATCGTAGTCTTTTGGGCTACTCTTTTAAATCAAATAAACCATCGGTAGTACGTTTTTACAAAACTATCTATATTATAAAGATAGATTTTGGAATATAAACTATTACTGATTTCAAAAAATCAAAATAGAAAAAATAATAATAATAATATAGATAATTCGATGTGGTTTTCATACAAGTAATTTTTGCCAAATAATATTTTGGTTATAAAAGGATTAAAATATATTTTTTTAAGAGTATTGAAATCAAACTTTTGGCCAAACAAAGTTTGGGCCCAAAAGTATTTACTTTCGCCGACCAAATTCATCTTGGTCACAGAAAGCTGTACTCTTTCGCCGACCAAATTGAATTTGGTCGTGGAAACTTATACGTTTGCCGACTAAAATCAACTTAGTCGCGGAAAACTATACTCTTTCGCCTACCAAAATCAATTTGGTCGCGCAAAACTGTATACCATTACCGACCAAAATGCAATTGGTCGCAAAAAACTCTAGACTTTTGCTGATCAAACTGTTTTTAGTCATGGAAAAATATACTTTTGCCGACCATAATGTAATTAGTCGCGAAAAGTCGACACCTTCGCCGACCAAACTGCATTTGGTCGCGAAAAGTCTATATGTTCGCCGACCAAACAGTATTTGGTAGGCAAAATTGGTTGGCAAAAGTGTATTTTCTTGTAGTGAATTGGCGTCATTTTTAAGACCCTTTAAACTTGCAAGTTGATCTCACAAATTGAATGTGTATATTTTACATTGAGCTTGATTTTATTCAATTTTAATACGATTGTTCAATATGACAGTACAAGCTATTTTCAATTGGTCATGATCTTTATTGTCTGCTCTTTTGAATGTGGTTTGATTTCTTTAGAAGAGTAATGCCGTAATGGGTTTGACTAATGAAACTCGGATTTATTGATATCCTCAGTGTTGGGAGCAGATACAAATCAATCAGCAACAATGAAGAAATATATGAGCAACTAGTTCTTAGGTGATGTGGAATTTAGGAATTGTTCTTGGGATTTGCTTAAAATGATTTCATTCAACTTCTATTTAAATAAACTACAATATCGTGTCATGCAAAGTAACTGATAATTGATACTTTTAATTTGAATTATATCAAAATATTATCTTGCGAACTATATAACTTGGTTATTAAAACATCATACTTATTATATGTTTAACTTGTTAACGTTATTGGTTCATGTATATATAGATATATATTTTATGCTTTGAAAAATTATTATATCTCAGTTTAATTTTAATAGTTTTTCAAGTCTTGAAGAATGAGAAAGAATTGATGGTGGTGCAGAATGGCTGATCTGATGTGGTCTCTAGTTTATTTATTTGATTTTTATTTATTTTATATTGTACCTTTTTGCCTAAAACTCGAATGTTGTCTTAAAAGTGCATCTTTTGTGCACTTATTAATACATTTTCATTTATATTGATTAAATTATATTTTGTTAACATTTTGATGTGAATGAATGGATAATATAAATATTTCGATATAACAAATGAAAGAATATTTTGCTATAGCAAATGCATGTTAATTATGAATGGAGATTTGAAGGTGAACGAATTGATAAATATATTTTGTTTCAAAATTTAAGTTTTTTCAATTTTATTTTTTGCGTCGGCATTAAGCAATAGTCAAAACTATTGTAATTATTTTGGACGGTAGCATGTAGTAGCAAAAATAAGTTTTCATAGTATTTGTGATGGCAATGTAAGCAGTAGCAAAAGATATGAGTTTTTTAATAGCATTTGCATCGGCTAAAATACCATCGCAGAAGGTTGTATTTTCTGTCACAAATAGTTGTGACTGCTGGACAGTTACTTTCCCCATTTGCAATCATAACGCTGACGTAAATAGTTTTTGCAACGGTAAGAGTATTATTTGCGACGGTATTGAGCCTACGCAATAGCCATTTTTTCTAATAGCTATGTTGAGGATTTGTGGAACCTTGGCTCACTTGGAAGTAATTTGTAGTTTTTTTGGGGACATTTTGTTTCCATTTTTGTAATCATTGTAATGAAAATCCCTTTGTTTTTATGCTTTCCTTATTGTCGGGCTGTAATATTAATACATTACTGTATTTTTAGGCCATGTTTGATATCTCGGATTGGATTGAATTGGATTAGTTGTGAGGTGGGATTGATAATAACGTGGGATTAATTTTTTTGTATTTGAATTGAGTATGATTAAATAACGAACTAAATAATGATTTACCCTTGTATTAAGTTAATTTATTTTAAAATTAACTTAAATAAATTAATAAGTTAAATTTTATGTTTTTGTTAAATTTTATATTATTTATTTTAATATTTTAATATTTCTTAGTATTTTTAAAAAAATTTATATTCACTCCTTAATTTAATGCAATCCTTTCTAATCCCACACCCTTCCCCCTCATTAGTTATCCCTCGTATGGCGGACTAATAATCCGTTCAGATAACTAGTCTGGTGGCTTAACAAACTTAGATTGGACTATACTCCGGATTAATAGTCCGAACGGATTATTAGTCCGTCGAAACAAACGAGACCTTAGCTTTTACTGTTAGTTGTTTCTATCTTTTTCGTAAAAATTAATAATCTTTTATCACTCTAGAAGTTATCCGAAATTGGTGGCACAACAGAAACGTTACTCAGTATTTATTGTACCAGTACATATTGTACCAATGCAAAAAAATGATATTATGTTCGATGCGGCATTTGAAATGTCAGTAGCTATACATTAATCGCAAAATGATTTTTGCAACAGTGTTTTTCGTTTGTTAATGTTTGGTAGTAAAAGATCATTTTTTGAGAAATTTATGTGAGTAACGGCTTAGGTTCAATTAACAGAATGGGAAAACTTAACTGGGAGCACATCTTTTGTTTTAGTTATATAGAGCTTACGGTTGTCTAGAATGGGTATTCGTATTGAATAATCAGAATGGGTATTGAGATGAAGCAATGGATTTAGCCAAGGCCACATCTACATTTAATGTGAATGTAAATTTATAGGAGAATCAAAATGGGTGTTGATAAAAAATAAATAATAAATAATAAATTAACAAGACCATTAAAGACAAATAAGATTATAAACAAATTTTGATTTTTAAGCATAACAACTAAAGCCTAAGGGTCTCGGAAAAATATATATAATTTAATGGTCAACAATGAAGGGAAAGAGAAAACAAAAGGTGACAAAATATGAAATTTCTTAACCCAGAGGGGTTATTCAGCTGGTCCGGCTTTAGGTTTATTCTCTAGCGACTACCGGTTAATTCTTTTCAAGGTTTCTGGAGATTTGCTTGGCCATTAATTTCAGGATCTTAGAATTAATCGAGAACATACGCGCAAGTTAGATTAGACACCCAATTATCAAAAGAACATTAATATTATTTTTTGCCCACAAAACCGAACAAACCAAAAATAGACTAGTAGAGCCTTGGAGAACATTTCTTTAAATTTTTATTTATAACCCCACTTAACACGAATCTTCAATCATGCCCCCCTTTTCTCACAGGCAGGGCAAGCTTTTACAGTACTTTTATGCAATTATGCAAGATGCTAGGAATAAAGAACAACAAAAGTTCAATATTGCTACAAAGAAATTTAATACCCACTTAATTCATCAAGAGAAAACATCAAGGCTTGGCCTGTCCCACAGAGACATTAAAATTATGATTCCAGGGCCGATCAAATCCAGTGTTGTGTATGTTCGCCTTACCTATTTCAACAACACATGCCAAATCTTATTGCAAACATGATTTTTGCATTATATATCGATATCTACCAATGTATCGATCGATACTATACAATATTAATCGATATATTGTCGTGTTACTGGTACCGCTACAGATACCACTACTGCAATTTAATCAGAGAGGAGAGGGGACATTGCTGTGAGTAATTCACAACAGGGGAGCTATGACCTCTAACTTGTTGTATTTTGGATCTCAAAATTTAATCTAAATCGTTTACTATATTGTAATCTTTATGTAGGTCATCTCTGTACAAAATCTGGTCAATCGGATATCATTATCTATGTGATCAGAGTATATTTATTTTAAAAAAATTAATTAACTTAATAATATTTTAATAATAAACTGCCAAACAAATGTATCGAAATTATATGATTACAAGATTCGATTGACCTAATTTGACAGTGATTACCTATATGATGATTACAACATAATACACGATTTAAATTAAATTTTAGGATTCAAAATAAAACAATTTAGAGGTCATAGCTCCCCCTGCTGTGAATTAATCACAGCAGGGACCCCAATCCTCAATTTAACATCCTGATATGGAAGATAACACTATATTTGAACTCTCTCCCCCTCTCTCTCCCTCTCTCTCTCTCTCTCTCTCTCTCTCTCTCTATATATATATATATATATATATACACCAGCATTCGTGACAAACGCTGTGTACAATCGTCAATTTTTTTTGTGAAAATATGATTGAAAAAGAAGATAGAAGAGAAGGGAGGTGTGGATTTTGAAGGAAAAAAACCAAAGCAGTTGCGCAATTGAATTGGAGTTTTAGAACTTTAAATACATAATCAGTCAATAGCGGTTAATTGGTTATAAAAAGTGTGAGTGGATTTTGTTCACTAAGTGAGTGTTACCTTATCTATTCTATTATATAAAAGTAACACATCACTTTGGTGGGTGTTACTTTATCTATACTATTATGTAAAGGTAACAGACCACTTTGATGTGAATATTAAAGTGAATCCGACTCATACTTTTGTCATTTCAAAATAACTCTTCAAAAATATTAAATTTCCACTGTTGTTCTCTTCCTATAATTACCCATCCAACAACTATAAGGCCATTAAAATAACAAATTAATATTCCATGTAACTTCAATTCTTTCACAAACTCTTCTATTTCAAATCTTACTTTTAAATATTGCATTTAATGTATTTTTTTTTCTTAATTTTATATTTTTGTGATAAATTAAATATTGTCCATGTATAAGGTGTGCCACAAACGCTAGTATTATGGTATATATATATATATATATGTACAAAGTTCCAAAAGATTCATAGGCGAATAGAGCTTACCCATGATAGAAGTGGAGTCGTGAAGTAGTTCCCTGGCAGCAACATGAAAACCCAAGAGAAAGATAACAACCAAAATAATATTTACTTTACAGAAAACAAGAAGTTTCTTTGAAGCCATTTATGTTTCACAACAGATAAGAGAGTTCAGGACTCTACATTTATAAACACAAGCTAAGGGCTTTGGAATAAAAGTTTGGTAATAATTTGACTTTTTATTATTTTTTTAATTGTTAGTCAAAGTTTTTATTTTTATAATTATCATGATAAGAGGAGTGACTCTAACCCCAAGGGGTTGGCCTGATGGTCAAAAACTTGAAATTTAGGATTTTGCTCACTTTTAAGTGTTATTAATTTTTTTTAGATTAGTTCATACGAGACTTTGTTTCGGTTTTAATTGGGACTACCGCAAGTGGGTCGTATGATTGGTCGTACAAAGATTAGTCAAGATGCGCGTATACTGGCTCGAACACCCTGAGATATCGAAAAAAAAAAAAAGAGAAAGAGCATGACTCTAAGCTTTGGACGGTGGGTCAATTGAGCCATAGGAAAAACAAAGTTGTGACTATTATAATATGGTTTATTTTAATGAGCTTTCAGCGAAAGCTCCAAAAAAATAAATTTTAATGCGTAAGATCCATCAATTTTTTTTTAACGCGCAAAGCCCAATTGCACGATTTCTCCCGAAAATACCCTCCAAACAGATAAATTTATCTGTCTTTTAAAATATGTGTAAGGCACAGATAAATTAATCTGTACTTTACACATGTGTAAAGTACACAAATAAATTTATCTGTGCATGTGTAAAGTACACAGATAAATTTATCTGTGTTTGTTACACAATTTATCTGTGTGTCTTACAGATGCGTAAGGTACACAGATAAATTTATCTATACCTTTCAAAACATGTGTAAAACACACAGATAAATTTATCTGTGCATATGTAAAGTACACAGATAAATTTGTCTGTACCTTTCAAAACATGTGTAAAACATACAGATAAATTTATCATGTGTAAGGTACACAGATAAATTTATCTGTGCATGTATAAGGTACACAGATAAATTTATCTGTACCTTTTAAAACATGTGTAAAACACACAGATAAATATATCTGTGCATGTGTAAGGCAAACAAACAAATTTATCTGTACTTTTCAAAACATGTGTAAGGCACACAGATAAATTTATCTGTCTCTTTCAAAACATGTGTGCTTATGTAAGGTACACAGATAAATTTATCTGTGCATGTGTAAGGTACACAAATAAATTTATCTGTATAACACAGATAAATTTATCTGTTTTAGGGTATTTTTGTCTCAAAATAACCTTGCGCGTTAAAACTTTTATGCGGATGAACCTTGCGCGTTAAATTTTTTTATGCTGGATGAAAAACAGTAAGCGCCCTATAAATTGGACTGTTCACTAATTTTCCATTATTTTAATATGGTTTATTTTTTAGGGGAGTCCTTTATTTAAAAATCATAAAAGATCACTAATCCTATGTTAACATTCTTATCTAGTTAATGATTTGTTAATAAAAATTAAATAATTATTGATTGATTAATAAAAAAATTAATTTTCTATAAAACAACTAAATACCTATATTTTTATGAATGAATCCATTAACAAAAATTCATGGAGGCACCACTGGATAAGAGCAATCGAAAGAGTAAAAACTTTTAAATAAAAAATAAAAAATGAAAACACTAAATACAAAAATAAGAAAAACAAATCTGGCAGATTAGATTATTTTGACTTTTTTTGAGCTTCTTATATTATTTGTTAATTTGTTTTTCAAATTTTCAGTGCGTCTCAACAAGATAAATCGAAAAAATAAAAAGTTGCACCAAAACATAAAAAACCTACTAAGTAAACATAAATTAAATAATATAAAAATAAACCTATATATATATATATATCTCTGTGTGTGTGTGTGTGTGTACACATCAATAATTGCTCCAATTCAAAGTTTAAGGACATACAACAAAGATTCCTATATTTTTTAAACTTTAATGTTTACTTGGGGGCCTAGGGGTGTTTGCTAGGTGGCATTTAAATATAATTAAAAGGTTTGCTAGGGAGTTAGATAGGTAGAGGTATTTGTTGGGAAAAAATTATACTTTTTCATATAATATTATGCAGAATATTAATCATATAGGATCTTGAATCTAATACATCTTAAGAATAAAACTGAATATTAAGAACGTACTTTTAGCAGCCATTGATATTTAATTATCTGAACAAATAAAACCCTTACTTGCAATCTCTTTAATTCTTGACTCACCTTATTCGCTCTATTTCTAACTTTTCGGAATAACCGTATACTATGATTGATAAAAAATTAATCATTGTAAGGGATGATTATTCTATCTTTTATGGAAGAGAGAAGAGGGCCCAGAAGATAACTCTTAGAATGATTCTTATCCATCAACGATTTCTTTCTTATCTTAAAAGAGTTTTTTTCCAAGTTAAATACTAATAGATGAACCATATCCGTGCTTGGCTTATCAATAATTTGTGAAATCCTAATACAATTAAAATATGTAAAAACGCAAGGCTAATGGGCCACCAAAAAGCTCATGGGTTTAACATTCTCCCACTTGGCCTATTAAGCTGATTGTGATGCAAGATGTATTTTATTTTCTGAAATATACATTTAATTATTTTATTTTGACTCGTTGGAATCCACACAAAACTTTGACACGTGATCATGAATTTTTCAAAAATTAACCAATAGGTTTATGCTAATCAGAAAGTATAATACTATGATTAATTCAGACCACCCATGTGAGTCATAGTGGTTATGTAGCATCTATATCACATTCCATTCTATATACGATACCATTGATAATTATCACTAACCCGGTTAATAATAGAAAAATACAAAAATATGTTACATAGCATAAAACGGCCCCTGTTATTTGTCTTGTCAAGACTTTCCTATTTATCAATCATCCAACAGAATATGTACATACATAACTGGATACAGAAAAAAGCAGAAATAAACTTTTGTTGCGCAAAAAAAATATAGTGTCAAGTATAAGAAACCACCCAATAAAAACTTTAATCATACTTATTACATATTACTCAAAAGACCCATCCTAATAACATGTTCTTTGTAAATTTTGGGTGACAATCCCATTGTTAATGGGTCTGCAATCATAAAGGTGGTGCTCAAGTTCTCGATTGACACTTGTTGTTTCTGGACTCTTTCTCTAATGACCAAGTACTTTACCTCCATGTGTTTCGAACCACTAGAGTACTTTCCATTCTTAGAGAAAAACACTGATGCGGAGTTATCACAATATGTCTTCAGCGGCTTAGCAATTGAGTCGACAACACCAAGACCAGAGATGAAATTCTACAACATAAAGCCTGACTTGTAGCCTCAAAGCATGCCACAAACTCGGCCTCCATCTTTGATGAAGCAATAATGGACTGCTTCACACTCTTCCATGAGATTGCCCCACCAGCTAGTAGAAAGACAAAACTTGATATAGACTTTCTATTATCGGGACAACCAGCAAAATCTGAATCCGAGTATCCGATCACGTCTAAATGATTTGATTTTCTGTAAGTAAGCATATAGTCATTTGTTTCTTGAAGATATCTCATCACTTTCTTCACTTCCTTCCAACGTTCAATGTCAGGGTTGCTTTGGTACCGATTCAATATGCCAACTGCAAAACTAATGTCTGGCCTAATACAGGTCTGAGCGTACATTAAGCTTCACACTACTGATGCATAAGGAATGTCATTCATCTGCTTCCTTTCTAAGTCATTCTTTAGACATTAACTTTCATTCAATTTATCACCCTTTACAATGGATGCATCACTGGCAGAACAAAATTACATATTAAATCTATCTAAAACTCGATCAATATACCCTTTCTGAGACAATCCTAGCAATCCTCGAGATCGATCCCTAAAGATCTCTATGCCAATAACATAAGTTGCCTCACCCATATCAACCATTTTAAAGTTTTTAGCGAGATAATCTTTAGTTTCATGCAGTAAACTAAAATCATTACTGGCTAGCAAAATATCATCCACATAAAGAACTAAAATTATAAACTTACTCCCACTGACCTTCAAATATATACACTGATCAACAGCAATTTCTTTAAATCCGAATGAGGTAATGGTATCATTGAATCTTAAGTACCATTGCCTGGAAGCTTGTTTAAAGTCATATATGGATCTCTTTAATTTGCAAGCTAAACATTCTTTTTCTTTCTTTGCAAATCCTTCCGGTTGTTCCATATAAATTTTCTCATCCAAACTACAATTTAAAAAAGCGATTTTCACATCCATTTGATGTAGCTCCAAGTCATAATGAGCTACAAGAGACATAATGATTCTAAGTGAGTCTTTCTTTGACACTGGAGAGAAAGTCTCTTTGTAGTCAATGCCTTCATTTTTAGTGAAACACTTGGTCACTAGTTTGGCTTTAAATCATTCGATGTTGCCTTTTGCGTCACACTTGGTCTTAAAGACCCATTTACACCCGACTTTCTTACAATTATTAGGCAATTCGACGAGATCCCAAACACCATTCTAGTATATTGATTTCAGCTCTTTATTCATAGCATCGATCCATTTAACAGAATCGTCACTATTCATGGCTTGTGAAAATGAAATCGGGTCTTTCTTAATCCCAATATCAAAATCAGATTCCTGTATATACACTACATAATCATTTGAAATGGCAGGTCTTCTTTCCCTTTGAGATCTTCTCAATACTGCTGATTGTGGTGGTTCTACAACATGTTCAAAGGTGACATCCTCATGTAGTGGTAAATTATTTTCTATATGTTGTCCATTCTCCTCAACATGTTGAGGAATCTGAGAAGTAACAATTTTTTGATGAGAAAAGATGGTTAGGATGTCCATTCTTACTTCATCGAGATTTACCTTTCTTGATTTCTCACTCCCACTAATTTTGCCATTCTCTAGGAATCTAGCATTACTGGTTTCAACTACCCTCATACTGTGATTAAGACAATAAAATTTGTACCCTTTAGATTTGTCTAGATAACCAATAAAATATCCAAATATCATTTTAGAATCTAACTTTCTTTCATATGGGTTATAGATTCTAGCCTCCACTGGACAACCCCAAACATGTAAATGTCTCAAACTGGGTTTCCTACCAGTCCACAACTCAAAAGGAATAGTTGGGACAACCTTACTAGGAACCCTATTTAAGACATATATAGCAGTCTTTAATATTTCACCCCACAATGAAATAGATACATTTGATGAACTCATCATACTCCTAACCATTTCTATAAGTGTACGATTACGCCTCTCAGCAATTCCATTCTGCTGTGGCGTACCAGGCATTGTGTATTGAGCACGGATGTCTTGCTTTTATAAAATTTTGTCAAATGGGCCAAGATTTTTGCCCAACTCATTATACCTACCAAAATATTCACCACCTCTATCTGACCTCACTATTTTAACTTTTCTATCTAATTATCTCTCAACCTCAGTAATGTACATCTCAAGGATGTCAATGGCTTGAGACTTTTCATGAATTAGATACACATACCCATAACGTGAGTAATCATCAATAAATGTGATAAAATATTTTTCTTCATTAAAGGAAGGAACAAAATTTTTGCAAATATCTGTATGAATTATTTTAAGAAGCTCATTGCTTCTTGTGGCACCTTTCTTAGAGTGCTTGGTTTGCTTTCCTTTTATGCAATCCACGTATATCTCAAAATCTATGAAGTCTATGTTTTTCAAAATTTGATTCTTCACCAATCTTTCAATTCTATTTGTTGAGATATGCTCCAATCGTTTATGCCACAAGATTGAAGATTTTTCATTAATTTTACCATGTTTTAAACCAATATTTGAATGCAGGGTTATTAAAGATTGTGCAAATTCATGATTCAAGATAATTTGATAAAATCCATCATATAAATTATCAGAACCAACTTTTATTGAATTAAATATCAAACTGAGTTTTCCACAACCAAATAAAAATGAATATCCAAAACAATATAATCTAAATAAAGAAACCAAATTTCTAGAAATTGAAGGAACATAAAATGTCTCTTCTAGATCCATCTGATGACCCGTCTCTAAGATTAGGCGATAGGTACCAACAGTTATCACATTGGCTTTGAGACGGTTCCCCATATAGATAAATCTTTCACTTTCCTTTGGCTTTCGGGTTGAAAGGTATCTCTTTCTTTTCGAACCAGGCTTTGCGCTTGTTGCAGTCCTTCTTTACATGTTCATTCTTGCTTCAAAAATAGCACTTTACTGTGAAGTTATTACTTTCATGGGCCTAATTGTTACCTTTTCTAGGTCCATTCCATTTCTTGGACAGATTTTTCTTTAATTTTCCAAACGTTTCTCCTTTCTATATAGCTTCTTAAGCCACAGCCAGTGCTATGTGATGTCCTTCCCCTCTCAATCTCACTTCCTCCTGAACACACATATTAGTCAGCTCATTCAAACTCCACTTATCCTTATTGGTGTTATAGTGAGTTTTGAGTGGGCCAAATTATGCAGAAAGTGAGGTGAGAATAAACTGAACGAGGAAAGATTCATCCACATACATCCCTAAAGCACCAAGCTTTGCAGTTTTATCAGACATATTAAGGATATGATCCTGAACTCCTCGATTGCCATCATATGTCATTGTTGTTAATTCAGCCATTAATGTGCTCACAAATGACTTATCAGCAAATCTAAAATCATTTTCCACAGCCTTAAAGAATTCTAGTACATTAGAAGTCTGTGGTAGAGATGTTTTGACATTATTTGCCATAGCCATCCTCATAAACATTAGACTAAGCCTGTTCAATCGTTCTCAGAAATTGAAAACTTGTTCTTCAGTGCTGTCATCAGTGATTTCAGCAGACTTTTCAAAAAGTAATGTCATATCAATATCCAATACTCCTAGTGTGAATCGAACATACTCATTCCATTCTAAAAAAATTGAGCCAATAAGAACTGGAACACTAGATGCATGAGAGTGCAGCGAAATAGGAACAGTCACTGAAAAAAAAAAAGGAAAATGCTTATGTTAATGCTTTGAGTTTAAATTTTATAATGATGAATTACTAATATCACCTCGATTCCTCTTTTGGGCGAAATCTAAGTATATCTATTATTCACTCATTAATTAGGTGCAAGATTATCACTTATATAGGTCTAATTAATTTATGTAATTTATTAATTAGCCATGTTATCTTTGGGCATCCAAACCTAATTAATTAAATTACATAAACAATATTATCCTACACATATTATAATTATTTGAATGTGACTCTCATTTGGACTAATTATAATTGCAATTAAGAATATTATTAACTTAAATGCTACACTTTTTAACAAACTTTTATGTAGTTCTATATTTATAAGTTTTATAAATTTAGATCACTTTGGTGGCTACTAAATTTACAATTTCCATAAATATAAAAACTAACTAATAATATTCTCCCTTTATTTTATTTTATTTTATTTGGTCGTTCTTTAATTTAATCACAATTTTATTAGAAATAAATTTACAGAATTTCTATTATTCTTTTATGTGATTAAAAACGACCATAGCAATAACAATAATATATGTATATATAAAATAAATACACAAATAAAACATACACTTTTGTGAAATTAAATACATTATAATTTCACAGCAATATCAACATTCGCTAATATTTATTGGAATGTTCCTAAAAACAACATTCATCACTATAAACAAACAATGACATACAAATTTGAACCATAAAATAAATTAATATATCATTTATTTTATCACAAATTACAATAATACAACTCTCTAAAAGTATACCAAAAACTGGCTTAACCATAATCCAATTCATGACAGTATCGATGAAGGCGAGCAATGTAATTATACGATATTGCAATCTTATTTGAAAACAGCAATTAAAAAAAACCAAAGATCTTTAGGCCCTGGAGCTTTTGTTTCTATAAACTTTCAAAGCAATAAATATATCGAATATATTTGTTAAAATATATTCTAAAAAACTTTGAACAAACCTCATATTATCATTAAATATATCGAATCAGACACAAACAATCAGTAAACATGTTTAAGCGGAAAAAAAAACGATACGATTCGAGTACATGACTCGAGTGAGCAACTTGAGTAAATGGGTCTAGCAATAGCTTAAGTTGTTTGATAACAGTGAATGAGTCGACAAAAGTATTGTACATGGGAGGCTTAAATAACCAAACAAGATCCGAACAACTTGACAGCTGAGTGACTCGGTAGCCGAGTAACTCGAGAGCTGAGTAACTCGGTCAGTCGAGTGGATCAGGGGAGAGTAGCTCGGCTAAGTGGACTCATGTGGCCCAGGGATGGGATTACTTGGCAAACTCGAGCAGCTTAACAGAAGTGACGAAGACAAATCGAACGATATAACAAAAGAGTTGATTAATCAGCGCCAAAACAACCAATATACTTGATGATCGAGTGGTTTGGTAGTCGACTGACCTGAGTGGTAAGTAACTCGGTTAACCGAGTACGTCAAAGGGGGAAGTTAAACCACTGAAGTACTAGTAACTCAAATGTTCGAGCCACTATATAATAAATTCATGACAAACTGCGATTTGTAGATATACCATGGCACAGACTGTGAAGCATAACACAAATTATGACAATAGCTCTGACTACTTAATTACATTTTCATGGCACAAATCATAAAGACAGCACAGACTGAAATATTACCATGACATAAGTCGTGAAGACAGTATAGGCTGTGTAGTTCTAACTACCTAACTACAATATAACACAGACTATATAGCTCAGCAAAGACTGAATGAAGCCAAGCATATATAGCACAGACTATCAGTATAGATTTCTTTAAGAATCGAAAGACTAGCTCAGAGACAATCAAAGACAATGGCAGTACAATCCTGCACAGGACATTAGGAGACATGTGATTTAGTGGCTAAAAAAATGATTTGTCGAGCTACTGGGCCTACTCACTCTAGTCACTCGAATAACTAGAGTGACACCCATGTTACTCGACCTGAATGAGTCAAGTGGGTCGAGTAACCTGAGTGGGTCGAGTGGGTCGGGAAACCTGAGTGGGTCGTGTACCCACGGGTCATCTGGTAGCCGACCTAGTTGAGTTTGAATAGAATACTACTTGGTTGATTTTCTGATAGAATCCCTTAATTCTTCGATATTGCCTTTAATGATCCGATTTGATCTCTTGAAAGAGTCTTATCCGAACCCCAACATAGCTCCTCTGATTGCTATAAATAGGAGGGATAGTAATGCTTTCAGATTAATCAGACTTGAGAGATAGAAACCTCGTTCATACTGCCGTTATTTCATACTTGATTAGCCTCCTCCTTCACCCAACCTCGTCTCTCTCTGTTCTGTGTTTTCTAATCAGTTTGCATATTTCACCTCTCCTTAGTTGTTCTTTTTTTATTCTTTCTAGAGAACCCTACATTCTTTAGCGATTCCACTAGAGAGGTGAATTTGTGAATGGTCAGCACTCGGAGCGAACTACATACAACACCAGAAGCAGTTATGTCAGAAGGTCATTCTCACAGTAATGAGTATAACGGCGTGCCTAGGGCGGAGCAGTAGGATCGAACCAACAATCATGATGATCTATTTCTAGACGCATTACAAACCATCCATGACTGTGAGACCAGTGTTCTCAACGCAATCGCTGCTTAACCAATTCCCTCTTAGCAGAAGTAACTAACACAAACTGGGCAGACGGCCTAGTTAAGAAGCTACCAGCAAATATACCTGCAGATCCACAAATAACTCCGGTAGGCCAATATCATCCCACAAAGAAAATCAGGGCCCAATCCCAAGCGACTCAAGTAATGATGCAAGGATCATCCAACCCCAATCCTTTGATGCTAGGAACCCAAGCTTAGTTTTCTACCATCGCTGTTGTCCAAGCAATGTTTCAGTAGGAGAGAACGAAGAGACAATTTCCATCCTTACCAGATCCAGATATTTAATCGCCTTATCCGTTGTATCTTTTAAAGGTGCCCTACCCCGAAGGATACATCACCTCAAAGTTCATAAAATTCGATGGCAGGAAGGGAAATGCTAAGGAGTACGTAGTCCGATTCATCAAAACTTTGGGAGCCTATGGTGGAGATCATACGTTACGGTTACAGGAGTTTCCAAATCCTTGACAGATAGGGTGTACAGCTGGTATGTCAATCTACCATTAGGGTTAGTCATCACCTAGGAGAACATGGTTAACAAATTTCACACCAAGTTCTTTCAAGTACATGAGAAGGTAACGACACTCACCCTGGTCAAAGAGACATAAAGACTAGGGGATAACTTACTTGAGTATGTGAAGAAGTTTCAAGATTTAGCCGTCGAATGTCACGACCCAGCTAGCGAAACACACCTAATACAGATGTGTGTTCAATGGATCCTACGAGAATACCACACACATCTCATCAACCTCAACCTACTTACATTCTTAGCTCTGATCGAAGTAGCTCGGAACCTCCGTAATACCATCAAGCCTCCTACTAAGCCAGTTTCTTTTCGAAGTGATAGAGCCCATGCTTCTACAGCTTCTGCCGAGCAGAAGAGGGAGAGAGGAAGAAGTGATGACCAAAATAAAAGGTGGCAAAACAGTGATACACCGCCATATCCTTGCAGTATTGAGATGGTAAAGAAGCTAGTTAAAGAGTGGGTAGTTGATAAAGAGATGACGCTCCCGCCAGTAGACACCCTCCCATCCAAAAAGGACAGAGAAGGTCAAAACTACTGTGTCTATCACAAGACCACCTCACACTCCACGGAGAGGTGTTTCACACTCAAAGGAATTTTCAGGAGGAAGATGACTGAGAAACAGCTATAGTTCAGAGAGGAAGAAGATACAGATATCAGGAAAAAGTCATTCCCTGAACATGACAGAGAGGTCAACATGATGACAGGAGACGATGAAGTACATGAAGTAACAGATTGGAGGGGCATACAAAATTTAGTCGAAGCACTGCAGGAGTCACCTAAGTTCAAATGGTTCTATGACCAACTTAGATTCCCGGCAAAAATTCGAAGGGAAGTAATCGAGGCAATCATGAGCGTAGCGGAAGCCCATGACTCGAGTTGAAAGGCCTCAAAGGGAGTACTTTAAAAGGTAGCCACGAGCTCATCAAACGCAATAGTATTCACTGATTGCGATCGACGGTACCCCTTTTCTCATAATCAACCTTTATATATTATTGGTGTCATAAATGGGGTATCGTTTAGACGTATATTTTTAGATAGTGGAGCTTCTATAAATATCATGCCCAGGAAAACATTTGAAAGAACAGGGATCTCAGAGGACAAGATAGTCAGCCAATCAATAATGGTGACTGGTTTTTGGAGGAGAGAGAAAGAAGACCCAGGGATATATCATAGTGAACCTCAAGCTGCAAGGGATTTACATGCTTGTCAAGTTTCACATCATCGACGCTGACACGAGCTACAATGTTATCCTAGGGACATCTTGGATGCACAAGTACGGGGATGTACCCTTCAACTACCACTAATGTGTAAAATTCCGTCGGTAGGGGAAGGAAGTTACCATGGGGGCCAAAAGGAAACCATTCCACTTCGGGAAAGCTCACCTAGCGGATGCTATTTTCTTCAATGAACTGTCAAAAAACAAGTTGATAACTAATAAAGCAGGATTAGTGAAGATACCAAAATGGGAGGACTTGAGCAAAGGGAAGACAGAAACAAGGTCAACAAGCAAGGCAAGAGGACAGAAATCAAATCCGCTAGCAAAGCTGGTGAAGGTCAGAGAAGGAGGTAAGCTGGTGTACTATTTATGAAGGTGTGCAAGGTTAGTCTCAACCTCACAGGTCACTAACCCTGACTCCGCAAAAGTTACTCTACCACAGCCGGTGCCCGACTGCATGCAGGATGGACCTCGACTCCAGCAAGAGCCTTTAAAAGAAGTCAACCTCACCGTGGAGGGTGAGCCACCATGCCCGTGTACATCAACAAAACATTGATGGAAGGATTTAAGGCGAGCCTGATCGAGTTGCTGAAATAGTACTCTAACGTGTTCACATGGAGCTATGAGGAGATGCCGGGACTAGATGAAGATTTAGTAACACACCATCTGGATATATTCCTAGATACCCGACCAGTAAAACAAGCTGCTCAGAAATATCATCCCAACCTAGAAGGAAAGATCAAGGCAGAGATCGAGAAACTACAGAAGGCCAAGTTCATCAAACTGATCCAGTACCCGACCTGGCTAGCGAACATAGTGCTAGTAAAGAAGAAGAATGGACAGATCAGGATATGTATCGACTTTCGAGACCTGAATAGGGCCTACCCAAAGGACGAGTTTCCCCTCCCGCACATCGACAAACTAGTGGATGCAGCCTCCGGGCATGAGATGTTTTCCTTTATAGACGAGTTTAGTGGCTACAATCAAATCAGGATGACACTAGTGCTAGTAAAGAAGAAGAATGGACAGATCAGGATATGTGTCGACTTTCGAGACCTGAATAGGGCCTACCCAAAGGACGAGTTTCCCCTCCCGCACATCGACAAACTAGTGGATGCAGCCTCCGGGCATGAGATGTTTTCCTTTATGGACGAGTTTAGTGGCTACAATCAAATCAGGATGACACTAGGTGACGTAGAGAAAATGGCATTTTGAATGCCGATAGGTAACTTCTACTATACTGTTATGCCATTCGGACTGAAAAATGCTTGCGAAACATATCAACGGGCTATGGTGGTAATATTTCATGATATGTTGCACCAGATCGTGGAAGACTATGTGGATGACCTGGTGGTGAAATTAAAGAAACAGCAGGACCACCTGACTGACCTAGAGACGGTATTCAAAAGATGTAAAAAGTTTAAAATGAGGATGAACCCCCTGAAGTGTGCATTCAGGGCAACAGTAGGGAAGTTTTTAGGATTCTTGGTCCATCGGCACGGAATAGAGGCAGATAGCAAAAAGATCAAGTCCATAATAGGGATGCCTCCTTCATCATCCCAGAAGTCTCTAAAAGGTTTTCTGGGAAAGATTTCCTATTTGCGATGCTTCATCCCAGCACTAGCAAAAATCACTTTCCCATTCGCCCAGCTACTAAAAGGAAACACGAAGTATGAATGGACAAAAGAGCACCAACGGGCTTTCAACAGAGTCAAAGAAGCCCTAACATCGCATCGCACCACAGCCCGGTAAGTCGCTCATACTATATCTTTCATCCACCGCAAAGTCTATTGGGTCTCTGCTAGAATAGGAGGTCAAAGGGGTCGAACGACCTATATACTACATAAGTAGGAGGATTAAGGGGCTAGAAGCGAGATACACCCCATTCAAAAGACATTGTCTAGCATTGGTTTTCACAGCACAAAAGCCAAGGCACTATTTCCTGGCTCATCGAATCGAGGTGGTTAGCAAATACGGCCCGATCAGATTCTTACTTAGCAAGCTGACACTAACTGAACGAGCAGCCAGATGGATGTTGGCCTTAGCTAAATTCAGCATCGTGTGCATAGTACCCAGAACGATCAAATGCCAGGCTCTAGCCAAACTACTTGCACAGTTCCTAAACTAGAGTATCGAACCAATCAGCGAGGAGTTACCAGGCGAAGCATGCACCATCGTGTTCACAGAAAGATCGAATGAATGGTGGGTCCTGCAATTTGACGGAGCCGCAACGGGGGGCACGAAAGGTGCAAGAGCAGTGATGACTCATTAAGAGTCTAACAAGAAGGTTGAGTTAGCCTACAAGTTGCAGTTTAACTACTCAAACAACAAGGCCAAATATGAACCACTCATCATGGGACTACTGGATGCGAAGCGAATGGGAGTCAGACGGCTGAGAATCTTGGGGGATTCAAGCCTAGTTGTGAAGCAGTCGACAGGAGAGTTTGGCTTGAAGGAGGCCGCTCTAACAACATATAGAACAATGGTACAAAAGTAGCTCAAGAAGTTCAATGAAGTGAGGTTTGATCATATACCTAGGTCAGCCAATCGCCTGCCTGACGCACTGGCTACTCTGGGGGCAAAGCTACCATTATCAGATGACACAACAACCATCACAATGAGAATAAGACACAAATCAGCCACCCTCTTAGGGTTGTACCCAGGCCAGCCTAAAGAAGACTAGAGATCCCCCATCATAACCCACTTACGCACTGGTCAGGGGACAGTGCCCATAGACGAATTGGCTTGCTTCACGATAATAAAAGGGGAGCTCTACCACCGAACACCAAGAGGATTATTAGCCAGATGCGTGGGTAAGGAAGAGGACAGACTCAAGCTACACCAGATACGTGAACAGACTTGTGGAGAAGCTGATATAAGTCTATACTGGAGGATCAAAAGGCAAGGTTACGATTAGCCCAAAATGTCGAGAGATGTTGCTCGATTGCAAGGCGAATGTGTGCGTTGCCAAGCTGTGACTCTCGGGGAGGAATGCTCACTTAACGAAACATCGGTTGATTGGAGAATCCCGTACTTAGAGTATCTACAAATAGGAGTACTCCCATTAGATCCAAAGACAGCGTCTCGAGTCAAGAAGCAATCGATGAGGTTCTTCATTGAATAAGACCAGTTGTTTCAAAAAAACATAGAAGGGAACCCATTATGATGTGTGCCATACGAGGAAACAGATGAGTTGCTAGGAGCTGCCCACCAAGGAGAACACTAGGGATGGACACGATTATACCAACAACTATTGTACTTGAGGTAATACTGGCTCACTATGGAAGAAGACGCAAAGGGATATGCCAGAACGTGTTAAGCCTGTCAAAAACATGGAGATGTAATACACGCCCCAGCGGTAGATCTACACAGCCTAAGAACTCCATGGCCTTTTCACACATGGGCAATGGCTCTTATTGGCCCGATACACCCGCAGGTAAAGGGGCATCAATGGATTCTCGCAGCTACAGAAGTATTTACCAAGTGGGTTGAAGTGATACGAGTGAAGAGGGTTGTAGCAGATGCAGTGGTGAATTTTATCAAGGAAAACATCATATGTAGGTTTGGGATCCCCAAATCATACTATCGAATAACGGCACACCTTTTGTCAATAAACAGGTTCAAAAGCTGCTTGATTCCTACCAGATTAAGCATCATAAGTCCTCACCATACTACCATAAGGGGAATGGGCAGGCTGAAGTAACAAACAAGATTCTGATCAAGATTCTGAGCAAAATGGTGGAAGAAAATGGAAAAGCTTGGCTAGATCTTCTGTCAATAGCATTATGGGCTTACTGCACTGCATAAAGACCCTCTACGACAGCATTGCCCTATTCACTAGTCTATAGGTCCGAGGCGGTGCTATCGGTCAAGTTGGCAGTACCCTCAGCCAGGATGGCCTTGGCTGTAGGATGGAACGCGCATCACCGGTTAATGAACTTAGAGACAATTGAAAAAAGAAGAGATAAGGCAAGGGGGAAGCTAGAAAGAACTCAAATAACAAGGGCAAAGCATACAATAAGAGAGTACAAAGGCGAGAGTTTAGAGAAGGAGACATGGTCTGTAAGCTAGCAGATCCTCTTATGAGAGGTCTACCACTCCCCAAATTCACTCCTAAGTGGGAAGGACCATACCAAGTCCTGTAGAGCAGCACCAGTGGGTACTATAAGTTAGCTAGAGTTAGCGACGGCTTTAGAACTGCCCCTATTAATGTTAAATCCATAAAAAGATACTATGCATAGAAGTACTCAATGAATCCAAAGCAATAAAGTATTTTCTTTTTGTTCTCATTCACACATGCAAAAAAAGAGAGAAAAGAATAAGAGACAACTAAAGCAACATGATGAAGACTTAACTTTTTTTACACTAAATCCCTCAGGACTTTGTCTTCTAGACCTAATACCGAGAAGCCTAGACCGCTAGTAAGGACCTGAGCCAGTTCCATTTTCAGCTCCTGCTGAGTGCGAGCAACCTTTGACTCTGCAGCTGTCAAAGTGAGCCTCGCTGAGTTGCCACACCCACAGCATGCTCCCACTCTTGGACCTGAGCCAAAGACTCAAAATGCTGAAGATGAAGACGGGCCAAATCGAGCCTAATGCATAGCCAAGATAGGTCCAATCTCATAAGCTCTAGGTTGAAGAGCGTATCGAATGTTGAATCCAATGTAGAATGATCAAGCTCCTTCATAGTAAGATCTGATAACTGCTTAACTAATGTACTCAATGTTCGAAGGATGAAACCTGACAAAGTAGTGCTCCTCGTACCAAAATTAGCAAATGTGGAAGGATGAAAGGTACGGATCATCTCCAAAAGTTCATGGTCCACGGGGTGAACTTCGTGTCTGAGAAAGAGGACAGAGGTTTTCTCAATATAATCAAGCCTCGTCGTGGGATCTGGCTCAGAAACAAAAATAGCCCCCATAGTGCCTCTTACCTCGGGCATAGAGCTCACCACAAGAGCTAGGCTTTCTTTACCCGGGCCAAGCTCCATACCTGAGTGCTTCACGAATTGCGCCCAAGAGTAGGATACCTCTGTCTCGGGAAGCTGAAAGTTGAGCAGAGAGTCTATGTTCACCAGAGCAGCCATTTGAGCAGGTTTCCCTACCTTCTCCTCGGTCCCGAGCTGAGGGCCAAGCTTGGTAATAGCTTCGTCCATTGACGTGTCAAAACTAGAGCTGGGGAGCAGAGGAACCTCCTCGTGGTTAGATGAGGGTGGGGTAAAACTCCCCTTTTTCAGAGAATTCATAGAGTCAACTTGTTCCTCAATTGTCTCTACTAAAGGAATCACCAAGCATCAGTGCCGAGCGGTAGCCAGCTAAGCAATAGGGACATCATCGTCAGATTCGCTCGCTATGTCCTCTATGTTAGATGAAGAAGAAGGAAGAAGGGGTTCAGGCAGACTCTATACAAAAAAGAAAAAGGCATAAGAACAAGTTTAACACACAATAAGGTAAAGGAAAGAGGAGATGGGACCTAGGATTATACTCGACGAAGACGTTTCAATGGACGACTGGGACCCGCCTCATCAGGGCCCAATTCTTAGGTCGGTTGGTCAACCCTCCTAGTTGCTTGTAGCATAAACCAATTGACACAACCCTCAACGGCTTGGACAGGGGGAGCTGCAATGGCATGAAGAACTTGCGAAGAAGGCGAGGTGACAACATAATGGCTCCAGGTACCTCTATTGCATTTCTTAGGTGGAAGACGACAAGCAGTAAATGACTTTAGCAGGGGCCGAGCAACAGCCACGGTAGCCTCGGTAATAAGGAACCTCAAAAAAGAATCAAGATTCTGATGCCAGTATTCGGAATAGTTGAGGGTACATCGCCCAATATGTCCTCTAGAAGGAAGCTCAATCGCCGGTAAGCGAAAAGGCAAGACTAAGTTACCGAGCAAAAAGGGTTCGTAACTATCAGCGTACGAACAAGGATGAGGATAGTACGTGGGCATTCTTTGGTCAAAACTGAATTATCAAAACACTCAGTCAGGGCGGCATAAGGAGACGCCAATTCCATCTTCGGTGATAAAAGGGAGAGAACACAAGAAAAGCATGCATAGCACCGTTAGGTGCAAATTCTCTAGTGAAGAAGCTGTTTCGAGTTAAAGATGTTGAGGGGCATTGAAATACCAAAGAGGAAAAACTACCCCAATTGGCGCAGAAGTATAAGGACAAAAGGCGAAATCCGTAGATGCGTTGAAGAAGGTATGGACCTCATTTACTGAACTTTGACCACTCCATCGATAAATCAAAGGGAAATCACTTTTGATTTCCATGGTGACGGCTCAACCCTCCAAATCAGTAGACATAATCTTCCTTATCTGAGAAAAAAGGAGAGGTCGAGGGACAAAATTGGGGAACCGCTCGTACAAAATAGCTTGGAGAAAAGCCATGGCAGTAAAGGTGGCGATATCATATCGTCCTACAGAACGTTCCATCTCAATTTTGTTGAGGTCCAACCAGCGATATAGAGTTCCTAAGAAGAGAGGGCCCAGTGGGATGTGATCTCCTCGGGATAACTGAATAGCTAAGGAGAAGACAAGAGGAGAGATACTGTCGGGCGGGCTCCCAGGAATGATAAAGGCTAAGAGGTAGAGAGAGATGAAGGCTGCAAGATAAAGCTCTGAGTGATAGCCATCCCCAGGGAATTTGACTCCTTCCATATCATCATCGGTCACCTTTGATTGAATCTCTTTCAAAAAATACCTAATCCAGGAGGCGTATGCGGATTTAGTCGAGGAGCACCGGTGAGGAAGAGGAGCATCGGCATCATCAAAATGACTGTCGTAGTTAGCCGTATGAGTGAGGCAAGATTTTAGCTCCAAGATTGTAGCATGATCGGAAGAAGACAGGGTACTAGGGTTAAAAGGTACTGCCCCACGAATGTCGAGTTGGAGGAGGACTAAAACATCCTCTAAAGTGAGGGTCCATTTACCCCACGAGGTAATGAAGATATGGGAGTCTACACTCTAATGGCAAATTAGGGCATCCAGACTAGAATGACTGCGACGTATATGTAATGTCTGGGTAAGCATGACAGAGGGAAAAATACTGGCTTGGTCCAAGATTGTGCGAAAGGCTGTATCGTGAATGACCTCCTCAACCCAATCAGACCAACCAACTGTGGGGCCTGCTGAGGTCTTAAACTGTAAAAAGGACTAGGGATAGTCACCTCGCTCGATCTAAAAATGAGCGATTGAGGAAGGAGCCACCGTATCTGCTTCCTTAGGAAGTACTTTTGGGCAAAGGAGTAAAAGATCAATAGCCTCAGATGATTGGGGAACGAATGTAGCCACATCTCTCCAGATTTTTTCGTTCTTGCCACCAAAGAAAGGGATCATGCACCATTGCGAAGGAGGAATAGTGGGCTGGGTTGCTAAATGGGCCCCACGTTCACCAATGTCAACAAAGGCAAAAGATCGAGTAGGATGCCTAGCCATTGGTGTAAAAGGAAAGAATGAAGAAAAGGAAGGAAAAGGATAAAGGATTCTAAAATGTGAGGCCAAATGAAGCCCCACGAACGATATTTAAAGAGGAAATGAAGGGGATGCAAAAAGCCGAGAAGCATTAAACACGCCGGGTTAAGGAAGTTGAGGTGATGCAACAGCTGGCGCCCATGGTATACGCATGAATGAGAGTCGAGTAACTTGCGCCCGTGCAGGGGCAAAATGTACATGGCTAAAACAAACGATATGATTCAAGTACATGACTCTAGTGAGCAACTCGAGTGAATGGGTCGAGTAATTGGCATAAGCTGTTTGATAACAGTGAATGAGTCGACTAAAGTATTGTACATGGGAGGCTTAAATATCCAAACAAGAGCCAAAGAACTTGACAGCCGAGTGACTCGGTAGCCGAGCAACTCGAGGGCTGAGTAACTCGGTCAGCCGAGTGGATCAGGGGAGAGTAGCTCGGCCAAGTGGACTCATGTGGCACGGGGATGGGATGACTTGGTAAACTCGAGCAGCTTAACAGAAGTTAGAAAGACAAATCGAACGATATAACAGAAGAGTTGATTAATCAGCGCTAAAATAACCAATATACTTGATGATCGAGTGGTTTGGTAGTCAACTGACCTGAGTGGTAAGTAACTCAATTAACCGAGTAAGTCAAAGGGGGAAGCCAAACCACTAAAGCACTAGTAACTCGAATGTTCGAGCCACTATATAATAAATTCATGAAAAACTACAATTTACAGATATACCACGGCACGGACTCTAAAGCATAGCACAAACTATGATAGTAGCTCTGACTACTTACTTACATTTCCATAGCACAGACCATGAAGACAGCACAAACTGTAATATTGCCATGACATAGGTCGTGAAGACAGTGTAGGCTGTGTAGCTCTGACTACCTAAGTACAACATAGCATAGACAATGTAGCTCAGTACAGACTGAATGAAGTCAAGCATATATAGCACAAACTATCAATATAGATTTCTTTGAGAATCGAAAGACTAGCTTAGAGACAATCAAAGACATTGGCAGTACAATCCTGCACGGGACGTTTGGAGACATGTGATTTGGTGGCTAAGGAAAAAGATTTGTCGAGCTACTGTGCCTACTCACTCGAGTTACTCGAGTAACTCGAGTGACACCCATGTTTCTCGGCCCAAGTGGGTCGAGTGGGTTGGGTAACCCAAGTGGGTCGTGTACCCACAAGTCATCCGACAGCCGACCTAGTTGAGTTGGAATAGAATACTACTTGGTTGATTTTCGGATAGAATTTCTTGATTCTCTGAAATCGCCTTTCATGATCTGATTCGATCTCTTGAAAGAGTCCTATCCGAACCCCAACATAGCTCCTCTGAGTGCTATAAATAAGAGGAATAGTCATGCTTTCGGATCAATTAGACTTAAAAGGCAGATACTTCTTTCATACTGTCATTATTCCTTAATTGATTAGCCTCCTCATTCACTCAACCTCGTCTCTATCCGTTCTGTGTTTTCTGATCAGTTTGCATATTTCACATCTCCCTAGTTGTTCTTTGTTTCTTCTTTCTACAATACGATATTGCAATCTTATTTGAAAACAACAATTAAAAAAAAACGAAGATCTTTAGGCGCCGAAGCTTTTGTTTTTATAAACTTTCAAAGCAATAAATATATCAAATATATTTATTAAAATATATTCTACAAAACTTTGAACAAACCTCATATTATCTTTAAATATATCGAATCAGTAAACAACAACAGTTACAACACTTGTTGAAGGAATCAATTTGATTTCTTGATATCAAACAGTGAGGGTGTGATTTATAAACCGAGGAATCTAATGTACTGATTTTCTTTCCCATGCCCGTGAGCTCTTCCAATGGCTCCGCTATTAATTCACCCAATTATGATTCAACAGGAGCCTTTTGTAAATAGGATTCGTTACACACATATACGTATATCCATGTAATTCGTTTTATACATTAATAAAAGATACGATCCATTAATGCCAAACAATAAAAATGTCGGAGCTCATGGATTACAAAATTAATACGATTTCAAATTGAACTATTTTGTAAAAAACGACAGTACACAAGAAAAGTTCAATATAAACTTATTTTAAGATGTATCAATTCAGAAAACTTTGCTATAATACCAACTGCTGGAAAAAAATTATACTTTTTCATATAATATTATGCGAAATATTAATCATATAAGATCTTGAATCTAATACATCTTAAGAATAAAACTGATTATTAAGAACGTACCTTTAGCGGCAATTGATATTTGATTATCTAAACAAATAAATTCTTTAGTTGTAATTTTTAATTCTTGGCTCACCTTCTTCGCTTTATCTCTAATCTTTTAGAATAACCGTATACTATGATTGATGAAAAACTGATCATTGTAAGGGATGGTTATTCAATCTTTTATAGTGGAGAAAAGAGAACTCAGAATATAACTCTTAGAAAGATTTTTATCCATCAGCAATTTCTTTCTTAAATAGTTCTTTCCCAAGTTAAATACTAATAGATGAACCATATTTGTGATTGGCTTATCAATAATTTGTGAAATTCAAATACAATTAAAATATGTAAAAATGTAAAACTAATGGACCACCAAAAAACCCACGGGTTTAACAGTATTCTTTTCTATATATAACTAATTTCAATTATAGTTAACAAACTTTTCAAACACTCACGGTCACAAATTATAATTATTATCTTTTAATACAATCTATAAACAATTAATTTTAGCATCAACAAACATCACCTTTTTTAGTCTTTTCTTTATTTTAATTCCTTTATAATCTTGCCTTTTTGTCTCCGCGTATCTAATTAAAGAAAAGTTATTTCTTCAAAATAAAATAATAACATAAGAAATTAGAATATTTTAAAAAATAGTTCTAACTAATGTCAAATGATGAAATTGACCTTTTAATTCTGGCAATCAGTTCACGCTATGCTAGAGACACAATTATTAAATGTTAAAAATGATATTTGGGTAGATTAAACTCTAAAGTACTCAATTAATCTCAAACAAACGCAATAATATATTCTATATATAATATGATGTAATTATTTTTAAAAAACAGTTGAAACCAATATTTTAAAAATCGATAGGTAAAGAACTAATATATTTGTGACGGAATATATAAAATTTAGACAGAGAAAAATAATTGGAGAACCAACAATGTCACAACACATTGTTTCATCATAAAAATTAGAAGTTTTAAAAATTGGGTTAAAATTTTAATTTTAAAGGCTTTATAATACTTTATAATTAATAATAAATCACATGTAAAACCTTAATTCATATATTAGTACTAAAATAATAATAATAATATATTGCAAAATAATTAATTATCAAAATTGATGACATAATTCTTTTAGTGATTAATTGTTAAATTATAATTAAGAATGTCAATATAGTACTAAAGTTGGGTTTCTCTTATTGCTTACACCCATTATTTTATCATGGCAAACGCGGGATAGGCAGGACGAGAAAAAATGGACCAGTGTTAAGAGTAGAATAATTTTAAATATTTAAATGATAGGATTAATTAATGAGACTATGAAATTATGTAACATATGATGAACAATAATTAATTAGTGAAATGAAAAATATTACTCTTATGGTGAGATTTGTGCTAAAAAATTGACGATTTAAATAACGTTTGTACAATTTAAAACTTTTGCTACATTTATAAATTTATTCAAATAATTATTTTAAATTTGGTGTTATAACAACAGTGCTAATGCCAATTATTACATATTCAAGATTGTGGGTAAAATATACATGTGTATTGAGATAGTAACGCTAACATGTATTATTTGTTTCATGATATCCAATTATTTATTTTTTGTTTTTAAATTTAGCATCTTACTTTTTTAAAAATATTTACAATTATTTATGTTTATTTTTAAATTTATTATCTTACTTTTAAAAAATATTTTATACTTTTTTAACTTCATTAACTTAACAAAATAATAAATATTATACAAATATAAATTATCTAATTTTATATAAATTTTGATGGGAAAACATATGATCTGGCCAGTCAAGACTTTGTTTACTGAGCTGGGCCCATTGAAGAAACACAACCCGAATACAAACTTGGCCACGCTGATCGAGACTCGCTAGGGCGTTTTCGACTGATCAAGGGGAATCAGCATAGCCGCTGATCAGTCTATCACAAGTCTTGGTTGATTAGCTTAGTAGGTCGCCCAGGAATGAGCGTGTTCACCACCGCGCATGGAATATCCAAAGAATCTTTAAAGATTCGGCGTAATAACCTTCACGTGGTCCATTGGTCACATGTCCTCATCACTGTATAAGAAGGCCTCAAACGGGTAACGCATGTACATTCTTGGAATTATTCTCTAACGGTTTCTATTTGTCTTAGAGCTTACTCTACCAGAAACCTGATTTAACCGTCGGAGAGGTTGTGCCAGAATTTCTTCCGGCACCTCTTATAACGGTTGTTTACCTTAATTTTTCAGGTCCTTGAAGAACTATGGAGGCCCACTCCTAGATTGGACACCAACATTTGGCGCCGACCACATTAAAAGGCCCGGCTTGGATTTGGTTCTCCAAGTTGAGGCTGAAGTCCATCGAATCCTTACCCCAGCTAAGCAAGATGTTTATGAGTTACTTTATAGGTGGCTAGAGGCATCGAAAACAAGCAACCTCCCTGTTGAACATCAAGTAAGCAAAGAGAGAAAGCCTTAGGGAGTATGTTAACCGCTTTAACCATGAGGCACTCTAGGTGGACGAGGTAAATGACAAGGTGGCCCTCACGGCTTTCATGGGGGGCCTCTTGCCGTCTCGGTTTCCCTTTTCCCTCTCAAACCCCCCAACTGACATGGTCGAGCTCATGTTGAAGGCTTAGAAACATATGAATGCGGAGGATGCAGTAGACACGAGATGCTCCAAGTCTCAGGATCTACCGACGAAGGTAGAAAAAAGATTGAGAGATCTCGAGCAATGCAAAATCTGGAGGGTGGATGACCAATTGAAGGGCAAAAGGCCTGATCAGACTCCGAGGAGACTGGATGATACTAGGTACCGACACTACACCACCCTTAACACTCCGGTGGAGCAGGTTTTGATTTATATTAAGAGGGATCCCGATCTGAAATGGCCCAACAAACTAAAAACCCCCCCTTTAAGCAATCCAAGAATAGATAATGTCACTTTCACAAAGACCACGGTCATGATACTGAGGAATGTCATGATTTGAGAGACCAGATAGAGGAGTTGATCAGCGAAGAGAAGCTGGACCATTTTGTACTTGAAAAATGACCAGATCGCTCAAGGGAACCCCGCCGACTAGATAAGGAACGAGTTGCGCGAGACGCCGAACGACCGAACCCTCGGCATGGAGATCAGGACGATTGCAGGTGGGTTCGCTGGTGGAGGCACTTCTCGATTAGCTAGGAAAGGTCATTCGAAAAGACTGAGAGACAAGACTTACCCGGCGAGAGATCGAGATTCGCGGGTAGAGTTAGGAAGGGCAAATAAAATTACCTTCTCTTTCTCTAACCAGGATTCCCTAAATGTTCAACATCTGCACGGTGACCTCCTCGTCATCAGCCTACTAATCAGTAATCACATGGTGCGAATGTGGACAACGGGAGCTCAACAGCCATCCTATTCATAAATACTTTTGATCAGACAAAGGTGATGAGAGATAAGCAACAACCCATGCTTTCACCCCTAGTAGGCTTTGCCGGTGATAAGGTATACCCGTTCGGGTCCATCTAGCTGCCCATCACTATAGGGGATGGCCGGGAAAAATGCTCTATGTTGCTCACATTATTAGTTGTCGACACACCATTAGCCTATAATGTCATCTTGGGAAGATTAGCCCTCAACCAATTTCAAGCAATAACCTCTACATACCATCAACTTGTTAAATTCTCGGGAGAGCGTGTGGTCAGATACTCCCGGGGTAACTAGGCGTCAACTAGGAAGTGCTATGTTACCTCTCTCAAAGAGCATACCCGCAAGGAGGCCTTCAGCGTAGAGGAGATGGAGGTCAGGGAGGAGCAAGACCAATAGAGGGCTGAACCAGCCGAGCATCTAAGAGATGTGTGTGTAGATCAGGAAAATCCGCTCTAGACTGTGAAGGTAGGGGCCCAACAGCCAAGCCACTTACAAGGGCCCATAGAAAAATTCCTCTCCATGAACAAAGACGTGTTTTCCTGGTTAAACAGTGACATGCCTGGGATTTACTCAGCAATTATAGTTCACCGACTGAATGTGGACCCGACCCGAAAGCCAGTAAAACAGAAACGAATTGTATTCGCCAAGCAGAGGGAGGAAGCTATAATCGAGGAGATGAGCAAGCTAAAGGCTGAAGAGTTTATTAAAGAGATCGTATATCCTGACTGGCTGGCCAATGTGGTGATGGTCAAGAAGCAAAATGAAAAGTGAAGAATGTACATAGACTTCACTGAGTTAAACAAGGCTTGTCCCAAGGATAGTTATCCTCTCCCACGGATTGACCTCCTGGTTGGCTCCACAGTAGGTCATAAGCTTTTAAGCTTCATGGATGCGTTCTCCAAGTACAATCAAATCCTCATGCACACCCCTGACCAGGAGAAAACTACTTTTGTCACTTCACGAGGACTATATTGCTACAGAGTCATGCCTTTTGCCTTGAAGAACGCTGGGACAACATATCAACCACTAGTCAACTCCATGTTCAAAGACCAGATCCGTAGAAACGTGGAGGTTTTATGTAGACGACATGCTGGTCAAGAGCAGGATGGAAGACTAGCATATGGACAATTTGGTGGAGGTCTTCACAATTTGGTGTCTCCTCCGATAAGTTCCTTGGTTTCCTTGTTAGCCAAATGGGGAAAGAGGCCAACCCGAATAAGATCCAAGTAATTCTAGAAATGTAGTCCCCATCTTCTACCAAGGAAGTGTAAAGGTTGGCGGGAAGGATAGCTGCCTTGAACCGGTTTATCTCTAGAGCAATGGACAAGTGTCTTCCTTTCTTCAAAATCCTTCGAAAGGCTTTCGCCTGGAACGAGGAGTGCGAGGAAGTGTTAAAAGAACTAAAGTCATATTTGACCAGACCTCTACTACTATCTAATCAGGTCCCAT
Source organism: Heliamphora exappendiculata (assembly GCA_034768845.1). Taxonomy (NCBI): domain Eukaryota; kingdom Viridiplantae; phylum Streptophyta; class Magnoliopsida; order Ericales; family Sarraceniaceae; genus Heliamphora; species Heliamphora exappendiculata. The sequence goes on along the minus strand of JAOTRH010000006.1, from coordinate 13,745,687 downwards.
ATGAAGACCTATACTTGTATTTAGTGGTCCCCAACACAGCGGTCAGTTCGGCCCTAGTTAGACTGGTGGATGGTCAGTAAAAACCAGTGTACTACATGAGCAAGGCTTTTAAGGAAGGAGAGAGCAGGTACCCACAAGCAGAGAAGTTAGCTTTCACACTTGTGGTGTCAACTAGGAGATTGAGACCGTACTTTTAGGCACACACGGTGATTGTCCTTACTGACCAACCCTTAAAGAAGATCCTGTAGAAACCCGAAGCCTCAGAAAGGCTTGTGCGATGGTCGATTGAACTAGGATAGTTCAATATCAAATTCCTGCCCAGGTCAGGGATCAAAGGACAAGTGCTGGGTGATTTCATCGTCGAATTCACCTGGGAGCTAAAACTAGTGCCCACAACATCCGCTGACCAGGAAAGTAATGATCACGGTCAGCTCGGAGAGACCGAGCTGAAGAATGCAGAGCCAGATCAGTTTCTTGACCCCTAAAGGACATAGACGATGAATATATATGGATTCTCAAGGAAGGGGAGGGAAGGTGTGGGCCTAATCATGACCTCCTCCTTTGGCGATAGGCTAGAGTAGGCCATCTAGTTAGGTTTTTAGGTGACCAATAACGAGGCAGAATACAAAGCATTGGTACATAGGCTAAGGATAGCCAAGGCATGTGGGGCAACACACCAAGTAGTCAACATGGACTCCCAGCTGATAGTACACCAGGCCAACAGGATTACAAGGTAAAATGCGAGAAACTCATGCAGTATAGGTCCCTAGTCAAGGATTTATTTAAAGGTTTCTAGTAAGTTAAACTGTAGTAGGTCCCACAAAGCGACAACTAAGAGGCTAACCGGTTAGTGCAATTGGCCTCGTCAAGAAGGAGTTCAGCTTAGCAGGAGATCATACGAAATATGGTGGATCGTCCCAGTATTGAAAATCTATTAGCAGGATTGGGAGTCATGGTTATTCAAGACATCTTATGGGCGCAGGCTATCATAAGGTACCGAAAAATTACCGAAAGACAAGAAAGAAGCCAGGAAATTAAAATTTGAGCCATGAGATACACCATTCTTGAAGGAGACTTGTCCAAAAAAAGGATTTCAACGCCCTACCTACGTTGTGTGTCTAAGCAGGAGGCTGGCTACATGCTCAGGGAAATTTATAAAGGTATGTGTGGGAATCACTCTTGAGCTAGGTCCTTGGTCAGGAAGATCGTGAGAGCTGGATATTATTAGCCTACCATGTTGAACGACACCAGGGAATATGTCAAGAAATGTGACAAATGCCAACGTTTTGCGAGCATCACAAGGCAGCCTCCAGCTGATCTGATAGTGCTGACCAGTCCATGGCCTTTCGCCTAGTAGGGTTTAGACCTGGTCGACCCATTCCCCATAGCAAGGAGGCAGATGAAATTCCTAGTGGTCGTCATTGACTACTTTACCAAATGGGTGGAGGCCGAGCCCCTTGTTAAGATTAACGAAGGAAACATCACCCAATTTGTGTGGAAAAACATCGTTTGCCGTTACGGGATCCCAAGAGTTCTGGTCACAAACAACGGCAAACAATTTGTTAATAAGAACTTTAGGAAATTTTGCGAAGACGTCAGTATTCGGCTATATTTTTCTTCTCCTGCTCACTCGCAATCAAATGGCCAAGTGGAAGTCACTAACAGAACAATGCTTAAGATGTTGAAGACTAAACTGGAAAAATCGAAGGGGCTATTGTTAGAGGAGCTCTCAAATGTGCTATGGGCATACAGAACTACTACTCGTACACCCACAGGGGCTACCCCTTACGTCCTAGTATTTGGTCATGAGGCAGTAATCCCAGTGGAGATAGGGTTGACCAGCGCTAGAGTGGAACATTTCACCCAAAAGCATAATGACCAAGAACTCAAGGTAGACTTGGACTTGATAGAAGAAATCTAAGAACACACATCGATCAGAACAACAATATACCAAGAAAGGATGTGTAAATACTACAATTCCCATGTGAAAGGAAGGAGCTTCAGACCAGGAGATCTAGTGCTAAGAAAAGTGGTCTTGGCTACAAAGAACACCTCAGAGGGTAAGTTAGGGGTCAATTGGGAGGGGCCCTACGTGGTCAAATCCTCGTGCGATAGGGGAGCATACATACTCCAAATTATGCAAGGAAAGGATCTAACTCACCTTTGGAATGCGGAGCACCTATAGAGGTACTATCCATAGGTAGAGGAGAATTTAAAGGTTAAATTTTATCTTATGAAATTTGTAATGTATGAGAAAGAATCTAATAAGAATTTAGAATGAAGTTTATTTCTCGTGACATATTTTCTCACCTTTCTTTCAACAAGCAAATCCCAAGTTCAATGCAGGATTAAACATTAAGGCAAATCACGAGATGATCAGCCTCCAACATGAAGAGCCTGGACCTAAAGATCATAGGGCAAGGCAGATTACAAGATGATCAGCCTTCAACATGAAGAGCCTGGATCTAAGGGTTAGAAGGCAAGGCAGATCAGGAGATGCTCAACCTGCCTCCAACATGAAGAGCCTGGACCTAAGGGTCAAAGTGTAAGACAGATCACAAGATGATTAGCCTCCAACATAAAGAGCCTAGACCTAAGGGTCAGAGGGCAAGGCAGATCATAAGAAGATCAGCCTTTACTATGAAGCACCTTAACCTAGTGGTCAGAGAGAAGACGATTAAGACCAGAGGTGCAAAGAGTAGTTACCTACTATCAAACAAAAATAGATATACGAAGAAGGAAAGGGAGCACAACCATATAAGGTCAACATCTTTACTACCACACAAAGCAAAAACACTTGAACAATAAGACAACAATTAGAAGTAATCATTCATTGTATACTGACAAGTAAAATGAAAATGGGCAAAATGTTCAAGCCTAGCCTATAAGCCAAAAAATTGTTCATGTCAAAAATAATTCCCAACACCCAAAAATAATTCCAACCACAAGTGCGTACAAGAATGTTTTAAAATAGAAACCACATAAACAAACATATCTAATTGTTTTTTAAAAGATGAAGAGAAGAAAGTAAAGCAGCTAGGGCCCCTAAGCACCACCATCTTCTACATGATCAGCCGGGTTTGTTAAATCCTAAGCAGTAAAAGGGACAGTGTTGCCATCTTCGACCCCAGGCGAGCCGGCCACCGTTAAGGCATTATCCTCCTCGGGCAGGATCATGGAGAAGTCCTGATCAGTAAAGGCAATATGAGCCTGTTTGCGAAATACCTCGAAGCTAAAGTCCCACTACTCGGCGAGAATGACCTTTCCATCCATCGAGTCCATGTATTTAGTGATATGCTGGTTGATGATCTGTTTGAACTCGCCAGAATCCTTGAACACTTGGATGAACCCGATCTTCCCCTGAGCATTGATGAACTCCTACTCTCGGCATTTGTGCTCTAGATCAACAATGATAGATTGCTTAGACATTAGCTCCGCTGCCATCTTCTTTTTTTCCTTGGTCAGCTCACCTATGGCACTTTGCAGCCTCTCCAGATCGGCTTTCAACATTTTGTTCTCATGCTGCAGGGGCTCCATCTATTCCTTCACCAGCTTCTTCTGCTGTCCTGCAGCTATCAACCTCCTCTCAGCGGCCTTCCATGCGTTGTGGTATTCAGCCATCCTGACCACAGCATGGTGACCAAGGGCCACAGCCTAAAAAAAAGAGAGAATGACAAGAGAAAAAGAAACATGTTTCTTGCAGTCACAAACATGAGTTGAGCAGATGAAAAGAAAGATAACAATGCACTTACCTTCGCCATCTCCTAATGGAAACGGTCTCCAACAACGTAGGGGGACAGTGTATGCATGGCTTCTTGATCAGAGGGAGGAATAGAGCTTTCAATCACCTTACACCCTGACTCTCCCTCCATAAATACAGATAGCCCAGCTGTGTCCTAGGCAGAGGGGAGGGACGAGGGGATCTTCTTCGGTTCTACGCTCAAACTCAGCAGATCGTCTCCTGAGCTGTCGCACATCCCTTTCTCAAAATGTTCAGCCTCACTAGGTGGGTTCCCAACCGGCTGATCAGATGTGTTCACCACTTTCTCTGCCTCCTTCTCTCTCTACCTTTGCATAGAAATTCTAGGACGCTTGGCAAAAGGGGCCCCAGGACTATCGACTTCCTCAGCAGCCCTTTTCTCATTTAACTCCTTCAGCCTTTCTCTAAACCTCCTTATCTACTTTGCCCATCTTTCCTGAAAAGCACACAAGATGGTCAGCTAGCGCTAAAGAGAAATGTAGTCTAATAAAGAAGGGGAAACAAATGTAAGTCACCTGACATCTCAGACACCTTCATAACCTCCTCTAAGCGAAATAAATCTAGGGCATCAAAAGTTGGTTCAGGTCTAAGGAGATACTCACTAAGACTATCCAGGGTGACCAGGGTAGCCCAGGCCCTATCCTCATGAGCATGAGCAGAATCCACCATCTTCTTTCCATCTTCAGAAATTTCTAGATTTCTAACATGACGTAGACACAGACCCTACTAACGTCAGTGATGGTTTAGCTAGAAATATGAGTAGGTAACAGGAATGAAAGCAAAAGTGCACTAGCCATCTTTGAGAGGCTCCGCCCATATTCGTTGGACTCTTGGAGTGGTATCATCCATAACCTCCCAGGGTTGGAACTCCCAACCATCCCCAGAGACGAAGAAAAGGTGGCTCTTTTAGTGTTTGTTTGAGGAAGGAAGGCCGGTGACCAGACCCTATTTGTCACGGGTCTGAAGGCTCATGTATCCGCAGAGGTGTTCTACTGGCTTGTAGCACCAAAACAGTTCCTGGAGGGTCAGACTCTTCTCCCGACCACCGAGTACATGCCAAAGGACCATACTCCTAGTCAGGATCCTTCAAGCGTTGGGAACCAACTGACCAGGGGCAATCCCCAAAAAATGAAGGAGTTCCCTCACGAGAGAAGGAAGACAAAAGTGAAGTCCTCCATCAAAACTTCCACAAAGAAACAAAACTCCCCTTTTAGATCTAAGCAAGCACGCTCGTCAGGCAAAGGTACTCTAAGACGGGTTGTGTCAAGAATTAAAAATTGAGCCCGAATGCGTTCTAAGTCGTGGCTCTCAATGGTGGAGGCAATGCCAGTGGCAATGAAAGTAACATGGAAACGCCCCACTTGTACGTGTGGGTGTTGTAAGATGGCATCCCATTGGACTTTCTCGGAAGCCAACACTTCCAAAGAAGCTGTTTCGTTACTAGGGGAAGGTCTAGAAGTGGAGGCCCCATCACGACGGGAATGCCTCAAGGCCAAAGGTTCCTCAGAGCCCTCCATAGATGAACTCTCGTTGACTAGACGAAATTGAGGGATGGGAACCGAATGATAAAGGGGAGTAGAGGTAAGTGGTTTTGGGCACCGGATGCAGGTGAGTGAAGGGTCCCAAATCTTAGGAAAAAGTGGGTCGAGAGGTGCAGAACCAGAGGATGGATTCCCACCCATGTTTAGGAGATTACCAGGCATAATTTCATGAAAAGAGGATGCCACCTCCTCCGAAGAATTGGACAATACTATATGTATCTTACCCCCAGACATAAATGATCAAGGACTAAACGTATCGAAACCCTAACAACTCAAACAAATAGAAACCCTATGAACCCTTAAGAGGAGGATTACGAACGGGGAATCTAAAATCGTTCTTACAAAAAATGAAGAGCGAAAAGAAGGAAGAATTACCCTGGTACAATAATGCAAGTGTGGAAAGCTCTGATATAAACGATGGTCCCAAATCGACGGCGAGGTTGGGAATATCTTTCGTCATCTCGAAGTGTAGCTAAAGGGAGAATCATGGTTCCCCATTTTTTACTCACAATTCAAAACCTGAGAGATAGTTTGGATGATGGACGGAGAAGATTGATCCTAAGTTTGGTTAATCTACAGCTAGGGAAGCTCCCGCGAAAATGGGGACTAAGGACCAGGGAGCATCGAATACGCGGAACATAGTGGTCGGGATACATCTGGGGGAAAACAGCTATGGGCGGCCATCCACCTCATTGGGAAACTCACTAATTGATTGCTCACATTAAATGAGTCGTCATCATGACGCCAAGGGTCTAGAGGAGTACTCAGAGACGTTTAACAACCATGCCAGGGTTCCAAGGGTCCTAACCTGCACCGGATTAACTCCCAGACCAAGACTGTATTCTCGTCCAATTTCACTGATTAGGGAACAGTGACCGAGAATAGGGGACTGCTGATGGAGAAATATATGATTTGGCCCAGTCAGGACCTGGTTCACTAGGCTGGGCCCATTGGGAAAACACAACCCAAATATAAACCTTGCCACGCTGATCGAGACTCGTTAGGGCATCTCCGACTAATTAGGGGGAACCAGCATAGTCGCTGATCAGTCTATCACAAGTCTTGGCTGATCAGCTTACTAGGTGGCTTACGAACGCGCGTGTTCATCACCGCGCGTGGAATATCCCAGTAATCTTTAAAGATTCGGCGTAACAACCTGCACGTGGTCCATTGGCCACGTGTCCTCATCATTGTATAAGAAGGCCTCAAACTGGTAACGTAGCTACGTTCTTGGAATCATTCTCTAGCAGTTTCTATTTGCCTTGGGGCTTACTCTATCGGAAACCTGATTTGATAGTTGGAGAGGTTGTGCCGAAATCCCTTTTGGCACCTCTTCTAACGGCTGTTTACATTTTTCAGGTCCTTGAAGAACTGTGGAGGCCCACTCCTACATTGGACACCAACAGATTTAATCACGCATAACGGGTTTTTGCTAATAAATTAGTGTCTCAAAACCCAAGTGGGATGATGTTTTCCCATAATTTAATATTTTTGGCAACAAGTTAATGTTTAAATCACACGGTACGTCATGTATTCATAATTTTAAGAAATTGTTTTGTATTAAGAGCAACAGTTATAGAACATTAGCATGATTTCACATTTAAAGGGGCACTCGTCACACATGTATTTAATAGACACACCATACCAACCTACTGGTGTGGGCCCTGTTTGGACTAAATTTTGAGTTTTTTTTTTTTGGTTATTTTGTCTTTTTCTAGAATTTTTTTTCATCTTGTGACCAAATCTTTTTACTACTCTGAATCATCACGTTAAGATGAATCGAAAAAATAAAAATATTTGATCAAAAGATGAAAGAAGTTAACTAAAGACGAAAATAAACAACATAAAATTTAATTGTTTGATTGTATTTTTAACACCCCAAACTTTTAGAAAATATTCTAAATATTAAATTTTAAAAAAAAATAATTGGCAAAGTTTTCTCTATTTTTTGAACAATCCAACGGAATAACTGTCTACAAAATAACATGTAATAAATGCAAACAACGCAATATACACTGGCTCTGTCTCGATCGCAACAACACAAACCACAACTCAATTATATATTATCAGGGCAATGGCACTTTATGGTATGTGGGGTCAAATGATCCTATTAGAAGTTTTTATTTATTATTATTATTATAATATATGTATGTATATATATATATATATATATATAAAGTATTTGAGCCTATAAAAAATTATATTTGACCCTAAAAATTAATCTCAATCGGCCCTTCACAGTCACAGAGATCTAAGGCGTTATAATTATACATACCTTTTCAATTATTTATACTCAAAGTACAAATTTGAAATGCATATACAAATATTTTATCAGTTTTATAGGCTTTATTAGCAAAAAGGGAGGTTCGACGTAACATCTTCCCACTCTCCTCCCCATTCCCAAATCTTCCTTCACTCGAAGAAACATGAAACTTATGATGCGTGATAATTCATTTAACAGAGTTCTATCCATATAATTGTTCTCTACAACTTATGTAATTAAGTCGAGAACTATATTATTGATGTACGTGCCATCTGCGGCTTTATGGAACTGAAAGGAATTGGTGACCTAGCTAGAAAGTTTATGGAGACAAAGCGAGATGTTGAATGACCCCATTGGCAAAAATTCGTGGAGACGTCATTGTATATTATTGTGAGACCCGAGTTCGTTTATTTTTCGTGATATATGTATTAGTTCCTTTTCGTTATACGTATATCTTCGATGTTTGGTTTATGCTTTAATGTTGTAGAACAGCATGTACAAATGTGTTTTACTCTTTCTCGGGTTTCGATAAGACTTGTTTGGTTGGTTTCGGGGTGAAAAAACTTATTTTGATGCTGAGGGTTGTTTTTCCCAGCAGTCCAATCGACTGGACTGGGTGACCCAATCGACTTGGTCGACAATGGGTCAAGTTAGTCGACTGACTAGGACAGGTCAGTCAACTAAGTTGGGTTTTTGTCGTGTTCTATAAATATCTAGCCCTTGGATATATTTTGGAAATTCTTTCTTCTTAGCTAAGTTTTCCATTTCTCCACCTTCTCTCTAGACTTTTGAGGGCCCGAGACTTAGTTTTTGATGATCTGTTAGTAGATTCTTGCTATCGTAGTCGTAAGCTTCGCATCCATTCGAACGGATTCTCGTTTCGACGAGATTTGATTTTCAAAACTTCGAGTTTCAACTCACCGAGATAGGATCCTAGACTATGTTGTCTTTAAAGGGTTCTATGTACAGTTATATGCTTTTTCACCGGTTGAAAATGCTTTAAATGTTATATTTTATGTATAAACCTTATTCATTCGGATAAAAAGCATGTTTTGCGCTTTTCTTGGTTTATTACATTATATGGACTTGTGGATGTTTGGTTTTCAAAATGTGGTTTTGAAAACGAAGGATTTATGAAAATCTCGATAAACTGTGTTTTGGAGGTTTAGAGCTAACCCTTCGGGTTGAGTCTTAGATTTGTAAAGTTTTTATAAAAATAGTGAAAACATTTTTTGAAAATATTTTTGTTTGATCTCCATGCTTAATGGATGGATCTTTATACAGATTTTATGTATAACTGTGGAAATATTTTCGTAGTCGAGCTACGATTTGGTTTTGAAATGATTCTATAGATGTGCCGGGATAGCGGGTATTTGGCACGAGTTGCCCTCGGTGAAAGTCTGAAAATATGCGCAGAGTAGGTGCTTCGTACCTTTGGGTTAATACCCGTAAAAGGAGTGGTGGGTGCTTTGTACGCTTGGGTTTCGGGCCCATAAATTAAGCAGTTTACGTTGTACTAACTTTGTATAGAACTTATCATTACCTAACAGGTATTAAATGATTCAGGGATAGGTAATGAACAGGAGTCTATAGTTGATACCTCTGTCCTTGTTGTAACGGAGTTGGTACATATGATTCATTTTTCTTTCCTCGGTTGTGTGATCCGAGTGAAAAATAACGTTTTGGTTACTGTTTTTCTTTAACTGTGAAACGTTATTTGCATTGTTGAAATGCTTGATTTTGAAGATGGAAAACTTGAGATTTTATGAAGTAAAACCGTTTTGAGGCTCATGTGGTTGAGTCAAGTTTATACTATGTGATTGCATATCCTGTTTTACTGCATCATAATCTTTTTCTATTGGGCTTCGGCTCATGTAGTGGAATTTATTAAAACCTTTTTCAGGTGTTGATGATCACGTGGAGTTGATCTAGTGGTGCCCATAGTGGTGGAAGACTTGTATAGTTTTTTCCTTTTTGTTATGAAAGCATGTATTCATACATATGTTGCTTGTTCTTGAAGGCGTGTTTTGTAAGCCTTGAAACTGTATATTATACATGCATGGACAAGTATGCATGTTGCTTTGAGAGATGAACCTTGGGTACTCTTTTAATTCTAAAAGCTGTATTATTTTTGGTTTATTATTTTGCCAGTAAAAATCTATCTTTTATAAATGGTGGTCTTGGGGGGTTTTTCACGTGATCCTGGATTTTAAGGCGTGACAATTGTAAACTATTCATCCTAACTTCATATGCGTATATTTAAAAATTTCAGTTCAAATTAATAGCATAAACCAACGTACATAAATACCAAGATAAAACATTCAAGCACGTTAATCCGAACTAGTGCTATGATGCAATCAAAAAATGAATTGGACTTATAGTTTACGTCAGAGGAAATAGAACAAAAAGTTATCAACGTACTACTGTGACTACATAATTAATATTCATATAGTTCTCAAAAGAAGCTATAGAAATGCAATTAATCATGAGGTACAACAAATCCTGGAATGTCCAAACACATGAACAAATTAGAGGAGTTAATATTTATCAATAACCAATAAATATAAGTATTAAATAGGTAGATTAAATATATGCCAAATGAGATAAATAAAATGAAAATAGGTAATGTCCTATTTTATTAGATCCACTAACTTTTAACAATTTTGAGATTTATTTCATTAAATTTTTAATGAATTCATATAACTGTCCATGAGGTATATGACACGTCTAATAGAGTATACAAATCATCCCTTACCACTAGGCCTATATACCCTAGACAGTGCACTCGTCACCCATCCCACTTAGGCACTTCAATATACTAGTAAGTTGTGACAAGTCATACTTTTGACGTACTAATAACCTTCTGAATATAGGAACTCTCCTGCGCAGTGAGCCTAGAACTCATAAATCAACCGATCTAACCCACTACTTAGGTGTCAACCAAAAATTTCTCAAGACAATTTCGAAAACTATATATACCATTTTTCATTAATTGTCCTATACTTGTTTTAAAAAAAAAATTTAACATTGCCACCAATTCAAGATATTTGTAGCAAGAATATATCCAATTCAAACATTCTACATCTAACCATATATTTCAATAAAAAAAGATATATTGGCGATTTCACATATTTATAGGTATTTCAGGTAACTATGACATAAAATAATAATAATTAAACTCTAAAGCATAAAATGTTAAAAAATCATCTATTTTAAGATTTTTTTTTTTGTTAGAAAGAGATAATAACGTTAACTGAAATTTTTCAAAGTTCAAATACATTTAATTATTTATCAATCATTTTTAAAAAAAATACAATAATATAATTTAAAATAAAAACCCAGTTATTTCATTCAACTTTAAGAAAATTAAATCTAGGTAATTCAATTTCAAGCAAAAATACTAACTTAAGAATCACAAAAATATCAACCATAATTATACATCTCATTTGTAGACTAAAATAAACAAAAACTCTTACATTTGATGTTATAATATTATACTATACAATAAAAAGAAATCACTAAAAATAAAAATAAATAAAATAAATAAATAATCAATTATTCCAAAAGGAACCGTGTTATTTGATACCTATAGAATAATTTGTCAGCAACTTGATTGGAGAAAACTGACCAGCCGTGGACTTGGCTTTAGTGGTGCAGAAGACAAAAAGACACTGCGATTTTTGAATTTCAACATTCGCTTAAAAAATTTATTGCGTGGTCCTAGGGCATCTTGGTTAATAAATAAAAATTAATCACGCGTTTAGGCTTGAATTAACTGTGGAAAATTAATGTAGACAGATATATGGACCCAATTTTTTTTTGGGGCATTCAGTCAAGGGGCCAAAAAAATAAGTTTTAACGCGCAATGTCCATCAATAAAATTTTTAACGTGCGAGATTCAATCGCCTACAATACAAATAAATTTAATACAAACAGATAAATTTATATGTAATACATACCGATAAATTTATCTGGCGTTCCATTTTAGTATTGACAAATGCTTGACAGATAAATTTATCTGTTAAGTTAAATAAGCACAAGTGACAGATAAATTTATCTATTCCTTTCTAGTATTGATAAATGCTAGGTAGCTAAATTTATCTGTTTAGTTAAACAAGTACAATTTGATAAATAAATTTATCTGTATACTTATTCATGTAACACAAATAAATTTATCTGTATACTTATTTATACAAACAGATAAATTTATCTGTTTATATTTTCTATATTGATATGCAAATGGATAAATTTATCTGTTAGACATAAATTAGGCATAAATAACCAAACATATAAATTTATGTATTTACATTATCTGTGTTTATATGCAAACAGGTAAATTTATGTGTCTGGTTATTTATGCCTAATAAATAAATTTATTTATTTACATATTAACACAGATAATACAAACATATAAATTTATCTGTGTTCTTTATATATGTTTTGAAAAGGTACAGATAAATTTATCTGTGTTTTTTATGCGTACTTTTAATAAAAGACAGATAAATTTATTTATATTCTTTATACGTATTTTGAAAAAAAAAGACAAAGATAAATTTATTTGGATTTTTTTATGCGTGCTTTCAATAGCAAATAGATAAATTTATCTGTATTCTTTATACATATTTTGAAAATGCACATATAAATTTATTTATGTTCTTTACATGTACTTTCAATAAAAGATAGATAAATTTATCTATATTCTTCATACATGTTTTCAAAAAGCACAGATAAATTTATCTATTCTAGTGTATTTTTGTCCTAAAAGGAACTTGCGTGTTAAAACTTTTATGCGTATGGACCTTATTCGTTAAAAAATCTTATACTGGATGAAAAATAGTAAACGGTCTATAAATTGGACTGTTCACCAATTTTTCGTTGTTTTTTTGATTCACTTGGCTTGTGTTTGGACTAGCTCTTTTTTATGACTTTTATTCGTCTTTAGGGAATTTTTTTCAGCATTAGTCCAAATGAGTGTATTTTTTAAATTACTCTCGTCATGGGGAAACAAAAAAATAAATTTTTTTTAATCAAAATCTTTAAAAAGTTCACATAAGATGAAAAAAGACAACGTAACAGGCTTTTTGGCTTTTTTCTAGTTGTTTTATCTTTAGTATTTGGTGCATACTTATTAGAATTCTCTCATCCCAAGAAACTAAAAAAGTAAAAAAAACAAATCATCTATCTTAAGATTATTATTTTTTTTGTTAGAAAGAGATAATAACGTAAACTTAAATTTTTCAAAGTTCAAATACATTTAATTATTTATCAGTCATTTTTAAAAAAAAATACAATAATATAATTTAAAATAAAAACCCAGTTATTTCACAGATAAATTTTTTTTTGGAGCATTCAGTCGAGAGTTCAAAAAAATAAGTTTTAACGCGTAATGTCCATCAACAAAATTTTTAACGGGCGAGATTCAATCGCCTACAACACAAATAAATTTAATACAAACAGATAAATTTATATGTAATACATACAGATAAATTTATCTGTCGTTCCATTTTAGTATTGACAAATGCTATACAGATAAATTTATCTGTTAAGTTAAATAAGCACAAGTGACAGATAAATTTATCTGTTTCGTAAAACAAGCACAATT
>JAOTRH010000006.1:13714355-13732421 GCA_034768845.1 Heliamphora exappendiculata | reverse complement strand
GTATTTGCTTTTTTTTACTCCCCCCCCCCCCCCCCCCCCCCCTCTCTCTCTCTCTCTCTCACACACACACACACACACACACAACACACATGCTTGCAGAGGTATGTGGTTTGTATTTCTTTTTCTTTTTCTTTTTCTTCTTCTTTGTTCTTTTGACTGAGGGGGAAGGAACTGTTCGAGTTATTGGCCTATCACTTAAGGAAAGTTGATTTATGTTAGGACAAGTGTTTCAAAGTTGAGAGCTTTGTCTCATTTGTTAACATAACCTTCTTGTGCTGCTGCTGCACCACCCGCTGTCCAATATCTTTTGTCCACCATGGTAAATACAACTTTTCAAGGACATAAACACTTCATGTGTTCATACTCATTTAATAGACAACATATCTAAATCTCTCTCTATATTTCGCACTATTTAATGCAGTCACTCTCATTTAAAATTCCAAGATTTAGATCCCTTAATTTTTCAACATGGACATCATTTTGGGACATCCCAAAATAGAATAGTGGAAATAGAATAAGGGACGGAGGAAATTTATGAATCCGTGGGTTTCATTTTTTTTTTTATGAATGTCTCTGGAATCTATTTCAGGAACTGTATCTTTTGTTAGACGCTTCTCATACAGTGATATAAAGAGGGCAACGGATGGTTTCCGCAGGATCATTGACAACTCTTCCCAGGGAGCTGCTTACAAAGCCAAATTTCAAAATGGTCATGTTGCTACGGTGAAAGAAGTAAAAGATTTTGATGAAGAAAAAGACCTATTTTATAAAGAAGTGCAACTCTTGGGGCGCTTGCATCACCGGCACATTGTCTCACTTTGTGGGTTTTCCATAGGACATAAGAGGTTTGATTCTGACTCTTGGTTTACCATTGCCACATTTTTTCTTAGGAAACGATCATCTTGATTCAGGGAACTTTTAAATCACACACATGTTGCTCCAGCAACTTTAGAAATTGGGAAACCAAATTCATTTAGTTTTTGGTCCTACCTCACAATCCTAAAATCAAGGAGAGTCAAGTTTTTTAGGCAACTTTAAAGATGCCCTATTTTGAATAGCCTGCTGCACCCTTAATGTTGCGTAATGAGCTTTTCAATTGGTTGGATGAATTTGCATTGTTATAATTAAAGGAATACTGCTTTTGTAAACTCAAAAATATTATTTCATTGCAAGTATTATGGTGAGAAAATATGTCAATTGTTTCAGCTTTGTCTCAAGATGTAATTTAATTGTAGTTATCTTTAAACATAGGCTAGCCTTTTCCATTCCTAAAACTGATTTCTTGCCCTGAGGCACCAACAATCTTGCTTGTAAAGTCTACCCGTGTAATTTTATGGGCCTAAGATTGAGGTTGGTTGATAAGGTTGGTGGGTTTTAAGAGTCCAAGGGAGGATTACACTGGTGATGTAGAGGTTGTATCCTATTAATGCATTTCAGATGTATGTTTTTATGTTCACATATGTATACATACACATTTGTGTGTGTGTGTGTGTGTATTTGATGCAATCCACTTCAGAGTTTTAGGGATTAGAGAGAGAATTGCTTAGAGAGAAGATACCATGAGACTGAACTCTGACATTTTAGGATGTAAATGACGAGAACTGAAAATAAGTGGCATAATTACTTATTTATAGACCCCAGGGCAGTAGCTCCCAGGGAAGTGGTTATGGATATAGTTATTGAGGGGGATAGTTTTTGAAGGAGGGTCATCCAGTCCTAGTATGGATCTTTGGTGAGAGATTGGGCCACCACTCCGTGTGTTTAGTGCGTATGGTAGATGTTTGTGGAAGGGAGTTAGTAGAGTTTAGGATGTCTTCTCAAAGCACATCTTCTTTGAGGTTGGTGTTGGAGATCGAGTTCGCTTTTGGCTCGGTTTTTTGGTGTGGAGAAAAGGACTTCTGCACAGTTTACTATGATATTTTTGCTCTAGTCATGGATAGATTATCCGTAGTGTTTGCTTATGCTCGGAGGGACTCAAATCAACGCTTTTGGGACATTAGTTTGAGGAGAGAGGTTCAGGATTGGGAGGTCGAACTGTTGAATCTTTTGGATGTCTTGTATAGGTTTAGAGGAGCCAATGAAGGGGACTTAGTCGGATGGAGAGGGGACTGAAGCAAGAGTTTTATGGTCACGTCTCTGTACAGTTGTTTGTTGGGTGATATGAATGTGTCTTTTCCGTGGATGAGTATTTGGAAGGTGAGAGTACCCTCGAAGGTGGTTAAGATTCTCGCTATTAATAATATGATGAGAAGAGGTCACGTTTTGACAAGTTGGTGTTGCATGTGTAAAAAGGAGGGTGAGTCATTTCTCATCTCCTCATTCATTGTGATTATGTGAGGGAGTTTTGGGATTTTGCCTTATTGCTTTTTGGTGTTGACTTAGTTTTTGTAAACTATGTTTCTAATGTCTTGTTGGGTTGGAAAGGTGACATGGCGCCAATAAATAGGAGGAAGGTTTGGTTTCTAGTTTCATTGTGTATGATGTGGTTGATTTGGTTAGAGTAGAACAAAAGATCTTTTGAGAGAGTTAAATTACCAACATACTGATTGAAGGGTATTCTCCTTGTTAATTTATACAGTTCGATTGCGGAACGAGGAGCACCGCTGATGGATGATATGTTAGATTTTTTGGAATTTGTCTTTGAATTCATCTTTTTGCGGAGGCTTTTGTTATTTTCCTCCTTTTAGGGGTCTCTCTTTTTCTTTTTAATCTTTTCGTTAAAAAATGTTTTTAGCCTAAGTAATGTATTTATTATTTTTTCGAGATCCAATAAATACCAAAAGAAGAAAGAAAACAAAAATTTAATGCTATAATTCATCTTCCAGTAAACACTTATAGCTATGAATCTACCCTCCAAACCATAACAGGATGGAGGCATGCGCCAATCTCACTGGATCTCTTCAGATTATACCTGCTAGTGCTTTGTTGCTCAAGCTGTATTAATAAAATTTCTGACCAAGACCAAAACTCTCAAAATCTTTTGATGCTTCATGAACATCCAATTGAATGGCATATCCCTTTATGAATTATGAGCATACAGAACTTCTGCTTGTGGGTAAAACATAGCTTTTCTTAATACAAACATTTCTTAGGATTTTGTATCAATTTAGCCTCAGGCTCACAGCTGGTATACGTGAATTGTGATACATTTCCATTCATGGTTAGCATTTTTAATGATGAGACAACAAGGGAAAAAAAGTACATTTGAAGATCTGATCCTGATATAACCTACTGTCTATGCTATATACAAAGGCCAACCTGGCTTTGGTCTTCCATTATGAAATTTTAAGCAAGAGGCCCATGATACACTTAGAGTTCCCTTTTCTAACCTCTCCATTTCCCAGATTTGCAGTTGGCTGTTGGCATCACATGCACTTGTCCATCCATGTACACGTAGTCACGTACACCCATCTTGTAAGGTATTGCTAGGAATTTAGCCCAGATGTTAAAATGAATGTAACATTGTATTTGATGATAAGGGCCTTGCAACTCCCTAGACTATAATCAACACATAGTGTTAAGATAGGAGTATTATTGTACTTTTGATATTTTTGGTCTTATTATATAAATAACAAGTAGTAGGGAGTAAACCCTAATGTTGGGTTCTCTCATTCACCATTACCTTGATTCTCTCTCTTTCTCCTTCTCTCTCCCTCTCTGTGCAATAATTCTAACATGGTGTCAGAGCAAGATTCTATGTAAGAAAATTTCTTAGCAACTCTTTCTTCCTCATTTCTGTTTTTTTTTCTCTTTTTTTTTGCTTTCGAAACTGTAAAAAAAAATCTTTTCCTTGATGATCGGCTGGTCCTCATAACCGGTGTAATGATTATTCCCAATTTTTTTCTAATTTGTTTCATCGTTTTCCCTAAATTTTTTCTAATTCGGCATCGTTAGGGTTTCTGTTTTTGCAAATCGCGATTGCGCCACCTTTTTGCATCAATCAATGGTTTGTTCTTCCTTCACGGGTGCCGATTGTGGGTGTATGAGGATCGAATCAACCTTATTGAGATTTTTGAGTTGATTTCAAGCTCGGTTATGGATTTTGTTCGACTGGTTTTCAAGCTCGGCTAGGGGTTTGGCGCACTGTTTCAACCTATTTCCGATGGTTCCAGTTCCAGTAAGGGTCGACCCATCTTGCTTGAAGCCCCTGGGTGTTTGATTGAGAGTTCTAGCCGTTTCTTAGGTCCTTTCTTTGGCGTTGCTGCCCTTTGGTTTGTTTTCTGGATCCTATTGGTACACTAGTGGTCCCGGTTCACTTGTTTTGCATCTGTTTACGGTCAATTGCTCCCATTCGTTTTGTTCTGCTTGTTCTTGGTTTTTCATAGCCATGTCTGATATAGGAAAGCCTTCTGCTAGTCATGAAGATACCAGATTTACTCGTTCAAAGACTTCTACTGATAGTCTGTCTCTTCAAATTAGTCCGGTTAAGTTGGATGGTAGCAATTATTTGATTTAGTCTCGTTTCTGCAGTTTAGCCATCGTTGCTCGCAATGTGTCTGGGTATATCACTGGTGAAACCAAATAGCCAACAGTCGTGGGTCCTTTTCACACACGATGGATAGAAGAAAATGCCCTTGTTATTTCTTGGTTGTTACACTCTATGCAACCCTCCATTAGTCCCAGTTTTTTTACTTCTGGATACTGCACATAAGATTTGGTCCGTTGCTGTTCAGACTTATTCGCAGATTAGCAATGATACCCAGTTGTATGAGTTGAGGAAGAAACTGCATGGGTTAGATTAGAGGGACCACTCATTGGCTCAGTATTATGCTGAGTTTACTAACTTGTGGAGCGAGATTGATTATTATCAGGACTTCCATGTTGTTTGTACTACTAATGCTGCTACTTTTCCGAAAATGGTAGAGAAGGAGTGAGTGTATGACTTCCTTACCGGCCTCTATGTTGACTATGATCCGATCAGTGTTCAGATTTTGGGTCGTGATCTGTTTTTCACTTTGCGACAAGCATACGTCTATGTCCAGCAAGAAGAGAGCTGCCGTCATGTTATGGTTTCTATTTCCAGTCAGGAACGTTCTGTGTTAACTCTCACATCTATTCTTCGCACATGCCAGCTTAGTCATATTAAATATGGGGAGAAGAATGGCTTTGTCGCCCGTGATCAACTGCATTGTGAACATTGTGGTAAATCTCATCATACTATTGACCATTGTTGGAAGTTACATGGTCTTCCTACTCTGGAACGTGGAGGTGGACGCGATGGTGGACGTGGTGGACCTGTTCGCTCTCGTGCTTATCTCTTTGAGATCCCTACTAGCACATCCAGCGAGACTGGCCCTCTTTCTGAGGCAGAGTTGACTACTCTCAGGCGCTTGATGACTCGGGTTGATATCTCTTCTTCTAATGCCTCTACTTCCTCATCTAACTTTGCTCATTCAGGTATGTCTCCTATTGCACTTAGCGCGATTGCCTCTCATACTCATTGGATCATTGACTTAGGTGCCACTGATCATTTTACTGGATCTTCTATTTTATTTTCTTCTTACTCCACTTGTTTTGGTAAAGATAAGGTTAGAATAACCGATGGTTCTTTATCTTCTATATTTGGAAATGGTTCTATTCATTGCTTTTCTTTACTTTCATTATCATCTGTCCTTTATGTTCCCAACTTTTCTACTAGCCTTTTAGCTGTTAGTCGTCTTATCAGTTCCTTAAATTGTTCTATAATCTTTTCTCCCACTCATTGTGTATTTCAGGAACTTGAGATGGGGAGAATGATTGGCAGTGGTAGTGCATATGGTGGCCTATACTTACTAGATATTTTGTCCTCTGCTTCCGTTTCACCTTCCCAGTCTGACCAAGCTCTCCATACTGATACCGGAATCCTCCATCTACAATTAATTCAGTGGCATCACCGTTTGGGGTATCCTTCTTTTGGAGTTTTAGAGAGATTTTTTTCTTTTTTAGTTGAACATTGTTCTAGAAATAATTTTTTGTGTGAGGCTCGTGAAGTTGCAAAACATAAACGTTGTGTTTATCCTACAATTAATAACCGCAGTGATTTTCCTTTCACTATTATTCATTCTGATGTGTAGGGTCCCTCACCTATTATTTCTATTTCTGGTTATCGGTGGTTTGTGATATTTATTGACTATCATTCTCGTGTTACTTGAGTGTATTTGCTTCGCGCAAAAAATAAAATCTTTACCGGTTTTCAAAATCTTTACCGCATGGTACGTAACCAGTTTGATACCAATATCAAGATTCTCCGAACGGATAATGGGACTGAGTATCTTGTGCCTATCTAGAGGCTCATGGTATTCTTTTCCAGACAAGTTATGTACGCACTCCTGAACAAAATAGAGTTGCTGAACGTAAAAATCGTCATCTTCTTGAGGTTGCCCGTACCCTTCTTATTACTATGCATGTTTCCTAAGTTCTTCTGGAGTGAGGCAATCTTTACTGCGGCTTATCTTATTAATCGTTTGCCCTATAATGTTCTTCAGTTCAAAGCCCCTTTACTGCTTCTTCCTGGGTCTCCACTTGTCTCCTCTCTTCCACTCTGGATTTTTGGTTGCACTTGCTTTGTTCATTTACCAAAACACCAAAGTGAAAAATTGGACTCTAAGGCCATCAAATGTGTCTTCATTGGTTACTCTGCTACCCATAAATGCTATGATCTGGTCACCTGCAAAAGATTTGTTAGTATGGATGTTACTTTTTGGGAGTTCGAGTCATTTTTTCGCTCTTCTACATCTCTTTAAGGGGATACATCTAGACTAGAAGAGATGCTACCCTCGGATACACTGATTCAAGAGTTTCAACAAGGTTTGATTTTTCCAAATCTTACCCCACAATCTCTTGTTCCTAGTGAAGGGGAGACGAAACATAGTAAAGATGGAACTGAGCAGAATGTTGGTGGACGATTAGACAGAAATGATCTGCATACTTATACTCGACGCTCGAAAGATCAAACGGCTCGTGTGCCACTACCATCTTGCCAGTTGCTACCTCCGTCCTCCATTTCAGACTCTCCCACTGATCCACCTGGTAAGGAGTCTCCTGTTGTTGATCTTGATACTTGCAATTTATCTATCATCCTTCGAAAAGGCATTAGGACATGTACTCAACACCCAATTTCTCATTGTCTTATATAACTCTTTATTAGCCCTATATTGTGCTTTTATCTCGTCCTTCTCCTCTATATCGATTTCGCAGGGTTGAAAAGAAGCCATTGAGGATCCTAAGTGGAAGAAGGCTATGGTTGAGAAGATGACAGCCTTGAAAAATAATGATACCTGGGAATTGATCTCTTCTAAAAGAGAAGGTAGTTGGATGCAAATGGGTATTTACAGTAAAACACAAGGCAGATGGATCAGTTGAGAGATTCAAGGCAAGGCTAGTTGCTAAGGGCTTTACCTAAACTTATGGTATTGACTATCAGGAGACTTTTGCTCCAGCAGCCAAAATGAACTCAGTTCGGGTACTCTTATCTTGTGTTGCTAATATGGGTTGGTGTATCCAGCAGTTGGATGTGAAGAATGTATTTCTTCATTGAGATTTAGAAGAAAAGGTATATATAGATGTATCACTGGGCTTCTCATCTCGTGAAATTAAAGGTAAGGTGTGTAAATTGAAGAAGGCCTTATATGGATTAAAGCAGTCCCCTCGAGCGTGGCTTGATAGATTCTTCAAGGTTATGCTAAGATTTGGGTACCGACAGAATCATGCAAACTATACTATGTTTATAATGCAAAGCAATAATAAGATCACTGTTCTTATTGTATATGTTAATGACATATTTGTGATAGGTAATGATTCTGATGAGCCATCCCGTCTTAAGACAAACCTAGTAAAAGAATTTGAGATGAAAGATCTAGGGGTGCTCCAATGTTTTCTTGGAATTAAGGTGGCTAGATCAGATAATGGGATCTTCATTTCTCAAAGAAAGTATATTCTTGACATTCTAGAGGAAGCTAGTATGATGGGTTGTCGACCTGTAGATTCATTTATTGAGGCTAATCATTGTCTCAGTAGTGGTGATGGAGAACCTGTCGACAAGGGTCAATTTCAGAGACTTGTGGGAAGATGAATATACCTATCTCACACCAGACCTAATATTACATATACTGTGGGGGTTGTTAGTCAGTTCATGCATGATCTTCGTAGTGTAGATCTTGATGCTGTTTATCGTATTTTGCGATATCTTAAGTCTGCTCCTGGCGAAGGGCTCCTGTTCTCTTGTCATGATCATATGACATTAGAAGTTTTCACAGATGCAAATTGGGCTAGTTCAGTTGATGTTAGGCGATCTACATCGGGGTATTGCATATTTGTAGGCGGCAACATGGTTACTTGGCGAAGTAAAAAGCAAACAGCGGTAGCCCGATCAAGTGCAGAGACTGAGTATAGGGTTATGACTCATGGCATTTGCGAACTCATCTGGCTCCAAGTACTATTAAAGGATTTGGATATTGAGTGCGACAAACCTTATCTAGCATTAATATTGTGACAGCATGGTTGCCATTAATATTGCTTATAACCTTATCCAGCATGACATAACGAAATATATAGAGATTGACCGACACTTCATCAAGGAAAAATTGTGTCAGGGCTCAATTTGTATGCCTTTAGTGAAATCTGCAGATCAACTAGCAGATATTTATACTAAAGGGCTTAGTAGTAAAATGTTTCAACCAATTGTATGCAAGTTGGTTATGAGAAATATCTATGCATCAACTTGAGGGGGGCAGTTGTAAGATAGGAGTATTATTGTACTTTTAATATTTTTGGTCTTATTATATAAATAACAAGTGGTAGAGAGTATACCCTAATGTTGGGTTCTTTCATTCATTGTTACTCTGATTCTCTCTATTTCTCCTTTTCTCTCCCTCTCTCTGCAATAATTCTAACACTGTGTTATTCAATGCGTAACAAATTCAGCCAGTTTTGCTTGAGAACATAATGGTTTTTCCTCCCAAAGCTTTCAGGTTTTAGCTAGATTGCGATTCCCACTAGAAGTGATATGATTTTTTTGGGTCAGAAAATTATTATGAGATTCTAATTTTAAAAATTTAATCCATAGATTGCAAATGATCCACATATGGAATACAAGAGTCTCTCTGTATGGTGTCAAGTTCTCTAATTTTTGATGTTCATAGAACTACATCACCTGTAAAAAAAAAAAAAAAAAAAGAAAAGAAAAAGGAGGTAGAAGAAAAATGCATCTCTATTAAAGGTAACTATATATAGAAGTTGGCACGCTCCCAACTCCGAGACACATGAACCACCCGCTGACCCTTTTAAAGGAAAGCTTGGGTAAAACCCGATTTTAGGCTAAACAATTTCATAAAAATTCTTTAGAGAAAACCATTTTTGAAGGGGGGAAACTAAACCATATAAAGGAGAACACCCAAGGCTTTGATTTGAATGTAAAACTCACCCAAAAGGGGGGGTTTAAAACAAAGGAAAAACCATCGTTTGAAAATGAGACCAAAACGAGAAACGGTGAAAAATGCCTTCATCAGACTGACCGATCGATTGGTCTTATGTTGCTCGCAGCATTTTCTCCCTACAATAGAGAAGCCGAGAGCACTGCATGACCGCTCGATCAATCGATCGATCCATCGAGCGGTTTGGCTCTGGACCTTTTTTTCCAAAACTCATTTTGAAAATCCCTCCTCTAAACTCAAACTATACCCTCAAACATGCATTCTAGGATAACCAACTTGTATAAAAACAACATTATATAATGATTGCAAGCTCTAAACTCTTTTCCAACATTTTAAAATTTTGGAATTTCATACAAAAACCAGGGATAAAGTTTAAAGCGATAACCCGGTGTCCTCTCATGCATACAATTTATGGGTACATGGCCTTATAGTCTTACAAAACGGAGTTCTACCAACCCAAACACGTCATTCAATGTAACAAAAGAATTACAATTACAGCTTGGAATTCCCAAATGATCTTTTTATGAATATGGGCAATTCAAATCAAAACAACACAAAAAGTTGCCACGACCATTCTTCTTATTCGGCTACTTGCTTCCCGTTATTACCTGAAATTGTTTATACAACACGAGCCGAGACTCGTAGAGAATAAACTAAAGATGAACAAATGCATGACATGCGAGGATGGCTATGTGAAATGCACGCAATATTTTATCCAAAACCAATTCCATTTTCAAACATATTTCCATTCACATAACCAGGTTTTCACATATAAAACCATAATTTTGGCCTTCTATTTCCTTATAATTTTCAAATCATTTCAAGGTTTTCACAACTCCAATTACATCCAACATTACCACAATTTCAAGGATTTTTATATTTTCAATTACTCCCAATCGTTTGACCAAGGTTTTACAAACTCAATTCAATTCTTGATTTAATTAAGTACCAAATTCGGACGACGCCTATGGACCCAGGCGTAGTTATCTCAACTGGGCCACGCAAGATCCAACAAATAAATACTCATTCTATAACCTGACACGGAGAGCACACATTTTCGGTTTCTCTTAGAAACATTGATGAGTGAGCCGCCCAAAGCACTCTTTTATAGGGATTAACTGGATAAAAGGGCCTATCCAAACATGCGCAAGTTTTCGGTCTTTTACCGAGGAGCTACTCGAGCCCAACCTTAACTAGTCAATCAATTCATACGGTACCTTAATTAGATCATTCACATTAATACCAACACGAGTCCAACTGTCAAACCTGGTTCCTCTCGTCAAACCCAACGCAATTAGGATTAAAAACATCAACAATCACTTATTTTCTCTTTTTTCCACATTCGAGTTAAATTAGTTCAAAACCCCCAACCAATCACTTCATGGTTTTCATATTTCATCAAAACTCATATAATTTATACATGAATAGGTTAACACAATCTCTAATCTACCGAAAATCAAGTCAATTTCATCATTTGAGTTAATCAACCCGAAAAGCCTCAAATTGTCCAAGGTTTAACCCAACATAAACCCTAACTTACCATTTCATGAGTTAAAGTGTCTCCAACACTAATAACATGATAGATTTAACGTAAATTATGCTCAAACCCAAGATTACCCATGTTTCAACATCAAACCCCAACATATGGTTTCAAAACATACATTTTTCATACTTTTATGTAAATATAAAAAAATACACAACTCATATACATTCATTGATCAAGAATAGTCGTAGATCCTACTTTTTGGAGCCAAACACTTCAAGAAGTTGCCAAAATTTCGGAAACTTTAGAAATTCGACCTCTAAGAAATCAAGCTTTTGTTGAATGGTTGTGAAGCTCTCGTCGTGTGGGGCTTGAATCTTGAATGGCGTCGGCTAATTTGATGTGGAAGGCCACCAATTTCTAGAGAGAAGTTTGGTTTGGGAGCTTAGAACTCATCAATGGTGGAAGGGAAGAAGGAGAGAGAGAGAGAGAAAGAAGTGTGTTGGAGAAGCCATCACCCTCAACATATATCAGCCCCCAGACAGACCGCTCGATCGGTCTAAAGACCGATCATCGGTCCCATCCTGAATGGGTTTTGTCTAATCTTTTCCTTGTGTACCAAAACGCCCAAACTAACTCAAGCTTGTATTTAACAACAACAACAAAAAAATTTCATGTGACTTTAACCCATTCAAACAACTCACAATAGTTGTTCTCATGCATTACCAAGCATACAATCATCATCATCAATCATTATCATGATTAAATTTTAATTCTTTTACGCAATTAAACATTTTTCCACTTTCCACTGAAAGTATCATAACAAGTTTTAATTAATTTATCAAAATAAAAAGGGACCGGGTCCCTACAGAAGTCTTTTGTGATGTCCTGTGACACTAGCATTTCTATAGCTTAATCATTGCTTGTATTGGAATGGTTGTTTTGCAAATATTCTCTGGGTTGTGAAAGATTTTAGCAGTTAACTATTGTTTTGAGACACTAGTTTTGATAAACTTAGCTTTGGTCTTTTCAGGTTCCTAGTGTTTGAAAACATAGAAAATGGAAGCCTGAAGGATCATCTGAATGGTAACTTTTGGAGCACTATTTTCTACTTTCCTACTTTGATTTGTTGATAAATGTTTAACTCTTGGCAGATCCTCTTAAAACTCCCTTGAATTGGAGAATAAGGCTACAAATAGTCATTGGCGTGGCGGCAGCACTAGTAAGTATTAAAGCTGCAGGCTATTTCCTAAGCATACGAATGGACATATGCCAATCATCTCTATTTTTGGGGGGTTTTGTAACAAAAAACTCTATTAAAGGAAAAATGGAAAAATATACTCTGTAGCACAAAATACTGTAGTCAAGTAGCTATGAGTAAATAACATATACTAAGGAGAGAATGTCTGCTCTATGGTCTAACATCTAACATTGGGATTCTATCGCATTTCTTGCTCTGAGAATTCTCAGACAATTCATATTTATTTGCTGCAATTTCTGCAGCATGTAATTTAATATCATATTGTTCCTTAAGATTCTAAATAATAGTGATAGGAAAAAGTAATTAACATCTGTACGTCTTCCTCTTCTAATCTAAGGGTGGTCACCGACAATTTTTTCCCCTGGTGTGTGTGGGGGGATATTTGCATTGGTTGAATGGTACAAGCAATTTGGTTTGTGTCATACAGGAATATTTGTATTTCTTCTGCGAACCTCCAATGTATCACGTCTCGGTTAGTTCAAGTACCATCCTTCTAGATGAGAACTTCAATGCAAAGGTAAGGATATTGTACTTCTCTTTGTCTTCATTTAAGTTTCTAGCACGTGGCTCATTCAACTGACGTGGATGTATGTTTTCTAAGTTTTTTGAAGGCAAATAAAATAATAGAACTTTGTAGAGACATTGTCTATCTTACGATTCAAGATACAATATCTTACAATTCGATATATTAAAGATGTAAATAGATGCGGATTGTATGTCATATTTTGTGTAAGATGTATTTTACGACATATGATACATGATGTGATGTGCGATATGCAATACACGAAGTGATGTATACATACATTACACTTCAAACTTTTTAGATGAGTTCAATTGTGAAAATAAATGATAGGAAATTTTGCATTGTTACGGTGTTGAGAGCTATTTTCTATTTTTCAGATCCATACTTCCATAATGTTATTAATAAGCAGTATTTAATGGTATTCTTTTAAGATAATTGTTTTTTAATAAATATACATATTTCTTGATGTATTTTAAAATTTATTAAATATCTTACTAAACTCAATACGATACAGTATACAATTCGGGAAAATGGAACAATGATACTCTCTAAATCCCGATTTGACAACTATGATTATGCGATATTAATGTCTTTTGTCACAGCTCTGCGATATTGGTGTCCTTAGTTCTCATGGCAATCACATCCCATCAGAGTCTTCGTGTACAAACGGTAAATTCATATGTTTTGCTTCCTGCAGCTTGTGTCACTATTTATTTTCTATATTTCCATTTTATGTCCATTTTCTGCTTCTATTGCAGAGTGTAGGGGTCAATTATGCGGAAGTATAATCTTTCAGCTTGGCTTACTAATTCTCGAGCTAATAACTGGTCAGTCCTCAGAGGATGGAGGTGTCGATTTAATCCAATGGGTCCAAGAATCCCGATTCTCAAGATCCATACATAAGATGCTTGATCCAGACCTTGGAAACAATTATGATTCTAGAGAGCTCGAGGGTCTTTTAGCTGTAGCAAGATTCTGTACAAAATCTGTAGATAAGCCAACACCTTTTATTCCTCAGATATTTAGGTATCTTCAGAAGAAGGTAGGCATTGCGTAAACCGTTACCGATGACACGTGATGCTTATGCCATAGAATATATGTATGAATATTCGTTGGAAATTGAGTTGATTGCTCCCCGGATTTTTGAATCGCTTCTTCCAAAATGATCTGATTCCAATCTTAGCCATCTGGAAAATTTTCATTGTGCATGTTTCAGTTGTTATCTTTCTTTTTTTCTTTTCAGGCTGCTGCTTGGCTAGAGAGAAAATCCGTTGTATTTTTGTTCTGTATAGCAATGAATCAAATGTCAGTTTGACTTATGAAGTGATAATTCTACCAGTGATTGTTTTCTTTTCTATAACTATGTATGCATTTTTGCTTTAGATTCCTGTTTAACATTTTGAGTCTTCTTAACTGGTTTCAGGCTATGATGTAGTTTTATTGCACTTGTGTGTGTGTGTGTGTGTGTGTGTGTGTGTGTGTGAGAGAGAGAGAGAGAGAGAGAGAGAGAGAGAGAGAGAGATCTACAACCATGGACCTTTCATTACCCATATTCATAATGCCAAAAATTGGTGTGTAGTGAATCCATTTGGAGTTGCAGTTGTTCTTTAATGGTGAAAACCAGTTTTAGTAGATGACCAAATGCTTTCTCATTAAATTTTGCACCTGGAAATTGTCTCTCTTGTGTTTGTTTTAGGATAAACATAGTTTGAGAAATCATTTGCCTGAAGCATTATGAGTTTTTTTGGCTTAAAGTCTAAAAAAGCATTCCTCGTTTGTTTGGAAAATTTCTCGTTTGGTTGCTAGAGATGAGATCTTTTTTCAAATAAGAAAAAAAATTGCAAACTCATTTGGTGTACACAACATAACGTTCGACAACCTACTTTGAAAAATCACATGTTAGGAATTTTAACTTTGGTCAAAAGTGACTTGGTATCTCAAGTTCTGCAATAAAATGCTACAACACAGAGTTCACTGCTGGAGCAGTGAAAAGACCGCTCGAGCGGTTAGCGGCGATGACAGTTTTTAATTGTAGTCAACATACTAAGATTTTGGCAAGCAGTTATAAATAGAACAATTAGGGTTTCATATTTAGTGCCTCCTACATTATAGTTATAATTTTTAACTGCCAGAGAGCCTGTTATATTATTCAACATACTCGCAAGTCAGTCAACAACTTGATGAATATTTAGCTTTCGCGCGGTCAAGTCAATCATCAAATATTCAAACTTCTAATGATCTGTTCGTGTTCTTGAAATCACTTAAGAGGATTCTCAAGTATTGAAATCTGGTGGAGGATTTCGTCAGCATTGAAGTTCGGTGGTGGGTTCCAGCGGTGGTCAAGTACAAGAGTTGGTGTACGTGGATTCAGCAAAGATCGGCTTACTATCATTGGTTGTGGGTGCAACGTCGAAGTTGTAAATTTTTTTTGTAACTAACGTTTGATATAGTGTTCGATTGCCTAGGTCCGGAGTGGTCTCGTGGTTTTTACCCGATTTGAGATTTTTCACGTAAAAATTGTCGTCTCGTGTGATTGTGATTGCTTTATTTTTTACTTGTGTGATTGATTGATTTATGCTTATTTGTAGCATTTAGCTTCTTTAATTGATTAGTACAAAATCAGTCTACAAACAGGATTTTTCAATTGGTATCAGAGCAGATTATTTTTTTTTTCTAAAAGTTTTGTGACCTTTTGACTGATTTGTATAAATAGATTTTCTTAGAGAAGGCGCTTCTACTGGTAGACCACCCATTCTTGACGATCATAATTATCTCTTTTGAAAAGTAAGAATGGGAGTTTTTCAAAAATCCATTGATGGCTTATTATTGTTGTTGACGGTAAAATCGTCCATAAACCCGTGGTTAAATGGAACAAAATTAATTTTGAAAATGCAGGCTAGAATAACAAAATCATGAATTCTATCTTTAATGGAGTCACACAAGATGAGTTTCGTAGAATTAATACGTGGACTCGACTAAAGAAGCTTGAGATATTTTTGAAATCACTCATAAAGTGACTGATATCGTAAAAATCTCAAAATTTTAACGTCTCACAACTAATTTTAAGACTTTGTGTATGAAAGACGATGAAAATTTTTAACGATTTTTACGCAAAATTAAGTGATATTGTGAATGTCTCTTTTAATCTTTGTGAAAAAATTTCTTCTTTTAAAATCGTTTGAAATTTTTTTAAATTTTTACCTGAGCATTTCCAACCAAAAGTCATAATAATAGAAGAGAGTATAGATAGAAGAGAGTATAGACATTGATTCTATTTCTGTTGAAAATTTAGTTATAAACCTGCAAATGTATGAGCTAAATTTTCAAAACAAAAGGGTTTCAAAAAATATGGTATTCTCTTCAGTTCAAAGTTCTGCAAGTGACTCTGATGATAATTTAGACTCTGAGATGATAATTATTTTTGTGAAAAAATTCAAGAAATTTTTAAAAATTAAAAAGTCTAATTAAAAGGAAAAATCATAAAAGAAGCACGGTAAAGACAAAATCAAAAATATGTCCAATTTTATTTAAAAAAATGATTGAAATACCAAATTTTTGAAATTCAATACTATAAATGTAATGAATATAGAGGTGTGACTAAAAAAAGCCCAAACCTTCTTAGAAAAAAACAAAAAAGAATTCACAGATACTTGGAATGACGAGAGTGAGCTTGACACGAATGATAAGAATGAGGCTAATTATGATGATAATAATATTACTGCTTTCATTGCTTCTCTTCAGGAGGAATCTAGTGAGTTTGAAAATAAAAATTTTATAAATAATTCCAATAATGAAAAAGAAGAAGTTGGTGACATTGAGAATAGTGAAATTCTACAACACTTATGATAAGCTTTATTATGAGAGCTATTTGTTGACCAAACAAAATTGTAAATTGGTTAAAAAATTTAAAATGTGTGAAAAAGAGAATAAAATTGTCAAGTAAGAACTAACTGATGCTCAAGACCTAGTGGTGAAATTAAAATTAGATAAAAAAATTTCGTAAAAATTAAAATCAGACAGAAAAATTGTGTGAAAAAGAAAAAAATAACTTGTTTGAATTAAGTCAAACTAGACAAACCATAATTGAATTTCTTGAAAAAGAGTTGTATATTTGTGTTGAGTTAAAAATTGATATTAAATTAAAATTAATTAAATTTAAAAAAGATCTGTTAAATACCCAATCCACTTTTAAGAAATTTGAATACAGGTATTATGATTTTGGATGACTTGCTTGGATTGCAGAAGGCAGTGACTGAAAGGTGTGGACTTAGATTTGTTAGTGCTTCGCCAAGCAAATTGTCCAAAGAAAAAAAAAATTAGCGAGCCAATTCAACCTGAATCTGTACTAAAATTTGTGAAAGCAGAAAGTGACATAAGTTCAAAAAGATCTTCTACAAACGTTTTAGTCAAAGCCATTGGAAAGTGGAAGAATCAGACGGGAAGAACCACCATTCAACATGATGAGGTAAGTCAGCATAAATTTATTCTTGCGTGTCATTATTGTGAGGTTAAGGGACACATTGGACCAAATTATTTTTCGTTGCATGACATGTTGGTTACTATTTTGGATATCTCGTGTTCCTAGAAAATGTAGATTTGTTGACCATATGCATGATTGTAGGAATATATTGAATTATCAAATGATTAGGAGAACTGATTTTAACACTTAGATTGAAAATATTTTGTCTAAACGTATATTCAAATCCTATGCTGCTAAGGACTAAATCAATGTTGGAAAAATTTAAGTAAGAAAAAGTAACCTTGACAGTTTTTTAGTTAGTCGTAATTTTTAGTTTGTTTTTTTTTTGTTGCGTTTTTTTGTTGTTGTTTGTTTGAGTCTTTTGTTTTTTTGTTTTTTTTTTTGAGTCTTCAAATAACAAAAAAAAAAAGAATAACAATAAAAATTGTGGAAGACTTTATTAAAGATTGAATACTATTTTTATGCATTATTTTATTTGGATAAAATTTTATAATTTAGTCTTTGAGATTAAATACCAATGTGATTTCTGGATAATTTAATTCATAATGGATAAAACGTTTCAGAGATGAATCTATTCTGTACACCACTTGAACATGGATAGATGCAGGAATCATCCGAACTTGGGTTCGAAATTTTTTATGGGTCTTTCTTATTTTTCAGTCTTCTTAAGTTTTCACAAAATGATCACATAGTGGCCACTCACTTGAACTGAATGTTTAAACTCTCTCCTGTTATTGTTTATATATATTTGGCTTGAGAAAATAGTTACCTATGCGAACCTTATTTTTTGTTTGTACTAGTTGTTGGAATCTGTGAATTTTATTGACCATTAAAATTCAGATTTCAATAGCTGGTGCAATTACAATTGAATTGGCCATTCAATTGCAATTGAAGCCTGGAAACCAACAG
>JAOTRH010000006.1:13675874-13697578 GCA_034768845.1 Heliamphora exappendiculata | reverse complement strand
ATTCCAACACTTTTTACTTCAAATAAAAAGGCTAAAAATCCGATTTTCTTTTTACTTCAAATAAAAAGGCTAAAAATTCTATTTTAAACCTAAATATAATTTAAAGTCTCAAACGCCAATTCCAAGGCAGCATAAGTTTGTGTTTCCAAATTTCCAATACAAAGGCCATGTTCCTGGATGGGATTGGATAGAATTAGATATGATTAAAGCGATAAGTAATGCGTAAGTTTTATATATGTTTTTAAAATTATGAGATTGTAAATGAGATTATTTGTTTAATACCAAGTGTTATTTGTTTTATGTTTGGTTAAAATTAGATAAATGTGATATAAAAGTTAAAAAATTATTTTTAACTGTTAAATATGGAGAAGGATAAATCCAGAGGAGGGGAGGAACAAATAATTCCAAAGGAAAAGGTAGGACAAATAATGCCATGATTTGAGAGCTATTAGCCTTTGTTTGGCTTAGTTTTTTTAAGGTTTTGTGCTTCAAAGCCTCATAAAAAAATTTACTTGTTTGGCCTCTCGTATATTCAATTAGCTTGTTTTACATTTTTTTGCATTTTCTTTTCTACAAAAAAGCCAGAAAGCTAAAAAGTCATAAAATCAACACAAAAATAGGCCAAACACATGCTTAATCCCTAATTAATATGAGAGATTAATAGTCTAATTTGGTAAACCAAACAGGAGATTAACTAAAGACACAAATTCTGAAATGTAATTCTTTTATATTTTTTGGTCTAATCCAATCTAGCTCCAACAAAATAAATATGGCCTACCAGTACAACATATTTTAGTTTCTTTGTCTAATAAAGCTCTTACTTTTTCTAGAATCTTACTAAAGCCAATAATAAAAATCCTTATATGCATCCAATTTCTTTCAAATGGTATGAGATTTGAGGCATTCTTTATAGATTCATTAGGTGAAAAGAAATTATAGTTGTGTAAGCATGAAGATAATAAGGAATGGTTAATTAGGTTTACCTAAATCCAAAGTATTAATTATTTGATTCTTTCAGTGTTATGCAACTCCTGAGTTCATTAAGATTGTTTTTGTATTGTGGACATATGAAAGAATTTATTAAAATAAACCAAAATATAAGAAGTTAATCAAAGGGAAAAAGTTAGATTAAGCTTGCATTGGAGATAGCTTTTTTATATAGTTTTTTTTTTTCATTTTGAGTGAATTTGTTTTAACGTTAGTCTAAACGAGCATATTTTTTATATATTTTTTCTCACGAGAAATCATATAAAAGTAAAAAAAGTGCACAAAGAAACTAAAAAATCTTCTAAGATGAAAAATGCCACTTTAAGATTTTTATAAAAAGATTTAGTTTTTCGTGAACTTTTTTCAATTTTAGCCAAAACAATTATACTTTGTCGATTTGTTTCATCCCGACAGAGCGTAATTAAATAGTTTAGACCAATAAATAAAAATAATTCAAAAGGCCGAAAAAAAGCACAACAGAAAGCCTTCCCAAACATATTAATTTCTTTATGGTTTTCCTATCATTCTCATTTCCCTTAGCAAATCTCTCCACAAATTCATGTTCCAAACACTACCTAGCTAAAAGAAATTTCTATTCTTGCTGAACTTTTACACAATATTATTTCCCAGAAAGAAGTGACAATGATATTTTTGTAATTAAAAGCTGTCTTGATATAGAAGTAAGTTTTTTTAATAACTTACCCACATTATTGTGCATCTAATTTCTGTACCTTTTTTTATAATTTTTATGTAACCCTAGTTTTCAGCATATTGAAACCATGATGGTTTCTTCTTCCCTTAATAACATTAACTCCAACCTTAGCTCCCCAATGGCTTCCCATCCATGGATTGTTGGGTATGTCTCATCAAGTAATGGCCCACCAATTTCTTCTTTCACTAGTTTTCTTCTTGTTGGAAAGATACAGTGGCGTTGTTTGGTAAAACTTAAAAGTCATTTTTTTTTCAAATGACTTTAAGGCTTTGTTTGTTTTGACGGAAATATTTTCCAAATTTTCTAGTATTTGGTACGACGAAAATTAAAAGTCAACGAAAATGTTTTCTAAGTTAATGAAAAATAAGTTGATTTTAGTGAAAAACGTTTTTCACTTTTTTATGGCAAAAAATATTTTTTTATCCCTACCATCGCACCAATGTCACTACCGCTAGCGCTACCATTCTACCACCAGTAAAATCAATCTAGGATCCATAAGGTTGAGGGTCCAGAGTTCAAGAGTCCGGGTTCTCGGGCTCTTCGGGGTTCAGGTTCTTGGAGTCTTAAGAGTTTGGGGTCCCCGAGGTCTCAGGAATTCCAAGGTCTCGACGTCCCTGGGGTCCTAAGGTCTGGGGTGTCTTGGGGTCTCGAGGTTTTAAGGTTCCTAAGGTTCGAGACTCCGAGGTCCCGAGTTTTAAGGTTCCAGGGATTTGGAATCCCGTGGTTTCAGGGGTTTGGAATCCCGTGGTCACGAGGTCCTGAGGTTTTGGGGTCCTAAAAGTTCAGGGCTTAAAAGTTCTGGAGTCACTGTCACCATTGTCACCAATTTTAACACTACCACATGTATTAGCGCTATCATTTTCAAAGTCGCAATTAAATACATAAAAAAAATATTTTCTATTAAAAATATTTTTCTAATAAATATATTTTCTATCGAAATAAATAGAGCTTAAGTCAAATAAGAAAGAAGTTTATTTGGAGTAATTTTAAAATAGCTTAAATGCTAAAAGTCAATTTTTCTGAAGTGTTTTTAAGTACCTCTAGGCCACATAAAAGGGGTTTTAAGTAGCTAATTTTAAGCCAAATACAAGTTTTGATATTTTTATATAATTTTATATTTAATATAAATTTTGTTCGAAAAAATTTTGATTAGG
Organism: Heliamphora exappendiculata; assembly: GCA_034768845.1. Lineage (NCBI taxonomy): Eukaryota > Viridiplantae > Streptophyta > Magnoliopsida > Ericales > Sarraceniaceae > Heliamphora > Heliamphora exappendiculata. The sequence goes on along the minus strand of JAOTRH010000006.1, from coordinate 13,694,725 downwards.
AGGTTCTAAAAATATATCTTTTAATAATATATATATATATAATAAAAGTTATTATATTTTCTAAAAATATATACAAATATTTTAGTAAATAAGTGAAAAGGCTAAAAATCATTGAAATTAGCCAAACAAATTAAGAAGATTTTTTTTTATAATTACCTTAAACTAAAAGATAATAAGTTGACTTTAAACTTCTATCCAATCCAAGCCTAACCGCCCCTAGCTTGCCTCCCTTCTTGTTGCCCCACCACCCCAAAACCCTAAATTATAATATGGATAAAGGTGGTATTTTACGTTGATAAAATTAATTATTTATAAATTATAGTTAAAAAATAATAATTATAATTTATAGTAAACGTTGTGAGTACTTAAAAATAATAATAGCTTGTAGTAAAAATTAGTTTATAAAAAAAATACTTATAGCTTGTAACAAAAGTTGTAAATATTAAAAGAAAATAATAATTTATTTTAATAATAATTTATTACTAAAAATAATAATAAAAAACTAAAAATTACAATTATAAATAACACCCAACATCACCATAATTTTGTACACCGTTCATGGCAATGCTACTATAATAACTTTCTTATATTTTAAGCTAAAATGTCAAACAGCTAGAGTTGCCAAACATTCCATAATCAATAAAATTTATTGCCAGATACAATGAACATTAACTCTACATTAAAGTGTAGTGAACTAATTAATAAATGTAAAGTGAAAGCAAGTGTCCTCTCTCTTTTCTTCCATAACTTTTTACTTTCATTTTCATTTTTTTCTTTCTTTCTTATATGCACTCTTTACTCTTTTTTTCTTCTAAATATATAAAAATAAATTTTTTTATTTATCGATATTGTTTATGTGCTTTATTATGTAAGATTATATCCAACAAATGCATCAAAAGTTAATATTTTCCACATGTCAATTAATAATTCTGATCATATATGTCAAATTTTTATTTTTTAACTATATATTTTCCATTTTTTTTTCAAAAAATGTTGCAATCATACATAACTTTTACTTTTCACAATCATTGTCTTTCCAAATTTTTATTCCTTTTATGTTGATATTCAATAAATGTGTGAGAATGAAAGAAAACAAATATATATACTATTTAATAAATTAAGGGAGCTCAAAATTTAGTGGTTACAAAAATTTAAAGCTTTGACTAGCACTTTTCCATTCTAAAATTATACAAAATCTACAACCAATTTTCACATTTATAATAATGGCATTATGCAGCATCTCCAATACCATTTTGTAAAAGAGCTAACCAATATTTAATAAAAAAACACACTATCTATTTTACCTAACTATTTTTTTAAGTATTCATTCCAACACTACTATCTAATTTAGTTATTTAGTTAAATTAACTCAACATAATTATTTTTAAAAAAATGTGTATACTTACATGGAAAAATCATAATAATGACAAGTAGCACAAATAAAATTTTCAAGGAATTCTAATTTTTCTTTTCAAAGTATGCTGTTTTAAGTTTTTAGCACCCAAATCAATAATGCAGATATTTTTCAAGAATAATTTTAAATAAAAAGTAGCACAAATAAAAGACCAAGATTGAAAAATCAGAAAAGGGTGTACACTGCACAAATTGAGGAAGAAAGATGTAGGGATCCGGTCACTTTTTATTTTGAGAATTAATTAAAACTTATTATGAAATCTCATGTGGAAGATGAAAACGGGTTTACGTGTGCAAAGGAATTGAAATTTTATCTTGATGACGATAATCATATATTTGGTATTGTATAAAGATACTTATTGAGTATTGTTTTTGTAGAATTTTGAAGTGTTTGGCTTATAATTTGACCTGTATAGACATCTTGTGTTCGAGGTTCTTTTCAGCGATAATCACTCGAGCGACCTAGGTCCCGCTCGAGCGTATTGATGGCAGAGAGTTCGAGAAAATGGGAACCGCTCAAGCGGCCCCGAGTTCGCTCGAGCAGATTGACGACAGATCAATTTTAAAGTCGCGAGTTGGGGCTTTTATTTTCATTTAATCTTTTTTTTCTCTCTCTAACTCGAGCCTAAAATCCTAGGGTCACCTTTGGAACATCTTAGAGCTCCTCATATCCTCCTTTGGTGGATCTCTCTTGTTCCTCCTTAGTCCATACGTCGTCAGAGGCTTGAGCTACGCGTTGGTGTTGGAATAAAAAATTCTAGAAATAACAATAATCAGTCGGCTTTAACGACAGCAAAAGAAATACAAAGTCTGAAACTAATTTCTGAAAAATATTAAAACCGAATTAATATAATCCATTTTTTTCCATATACTGCAGTAGATTTAGAATAAAAACTGTAATTAAAGACAATATAAAATTAATAGTGATATACTAAATTTGTTATAACAGATTTAATATGCTTAACAAAAATAACATTATTTTTGTAAACTCTTTTAATAAACAGAAATAGAAATAAATATTCTAATTAAAGCATAAATTGAAATTCCAAAAAGAAGCAGAGAGGAAAAATAGAACCGAACAAAATAAAATATAATCTTACAGAACGGATATTCGGGATCGAGTCCAACGTTCAACGGTGTCTTTTTAAGACAGAATACGTCCCCACCTCGGTGCTTGCGGTAAATCAGACGTCTGTCTCTAGAATAAAACGATCCCCGTGTGCAGTAGAAGCACAATAAACTGCACACACAACGAATTTCGGTGTGTTGAACTTTCTCGAAAAAACTCAGAAATAAAAATGCAGAGTTTTGGCAATGGAAATGCAGAGCTTCGGCAATGGAGGCTTAAAAATTGGATTCTTAAAATGGGTGCTGGCATGGCCTATTCATAGGCGTCTGAAGGTGATGATTCGGTTTAAACCGAATCGACACGGCACCGGTTCGGTCTGTCCCAACAGACGCAAACCCAAAACGACACCGATTCGGTCAGTCCCAACAGACGCGAACCAAACCGGACTCCAACAGCCCCGAACTGCCAACGGTTCAATTATAACGGTAACAGTAACATTTAAAATTTAAATATAAATTTTAAATTCAAAAATTTAATTAAATAAATTTTCTGTAAAAAGATAAGGGTTGAACCGACCCGACCCGCGACCCACGGACCACAGACCCGAGCCCAAGCCCGGCTCGGCTCGGCACAGCCGACTGTCGGCCAGGCGGGCAATGGCGGCGGCGTGCGTGTGGTTCAATGGACCAAGTAGAACTTTGTCCATAACTCTTCCCCCAACAAAAATTGGGATGACCCAAATGGCCAACCCTTTATCTCCAACCTAGGCTATATAAGCTACCAAAATTTTTTATCCCCAACCAATGTGTGATAGCAAGCCCTTTTATAGTTGCTTAAAAATCCACCCTTTTCACTCCCTACCAATGTGGGATGGTACATGTTTACCATTATTTTGTCAACTTCTATGACATACTTTTGGAGTCAATTTCTCATTCACCCATTAATGGTTTTGAATGCCACAAAATTCATGATTAAACTACTCATGGAGATAAACAAATTAAAACTTAGAATCATCAAAAAAGATTAATCTAACACCAAGATAATTAGTTTCAAAGTTTACTAAAAATCATGTTTTAACTTCATTCAAAATTCATTTTTTCAACAATCCTCCACATGAATGGAATTTGACGGAAAAGAAGATGCAACATGATGTAGACACTGAGAAAGTTCAATAAGAAAAATTCTGTATAGGATAGGTAGCTTTTGGCTTTAAACCTTTTCTTGTAAAAAACTATCAAAATTATTGGCTAATCAGTGGATGCGATGCCTTGAACTATTCATCCGTTTGTGTAAGCCTAGACAATAGAGTACACACCGAATTTTTCTAAACACAGCTAGGTTCTCACGGTTGTGTCCATTTTGGCCCTAGGCAAATCCTGATTTCATGAGTACTGTTAGAGAATGTAGTCTTAGCATTCTCATAGAAGTGGCCCTTTCTCACTCATATAGGTGATTTTTATTAAGAGTATCCTGCTATACCCCACTTGAATTTCAAAATATAAAAACCATTAAAAGCATAACTTAATCTAATAACGCTACAGGTATCACTGTACTATCATAGGAATGGGTATGAGATTTTATCTCCACAGTGAAGGCACTGAGTCACACACAATTCGGTTGTCCATTTGAACCTAGATCTTGGGATCTCCAGTCAGCTAGGTTGGCTTGCCATTGAGGCGACTCTTAATTTATAGGCTGTAAGCCCATTTCCCTCGATAATCACTAACTTGCTCTCCGCTTAATCCTTTGGTTAACGGATCCGCTATATTGTCTTTAGGCTTTATATATTCAATGAAAATTATTTCACTCGAGAGTAAATGTTTCACGGTATTGTGTCTGCGACGTATATGTCGAGACTTACCGTTATATATATTATTATGTGCCTTAGCCATTGCTGATTGACAGTCGCAATGTATGTAGATGGATGGCACATGTTTAGGCCACGTCGGGATGTCTTCTAAAAATTGTCGAAGCCGCTCAGTTTCCTCTCCAGCTATGTTTAAAACTATAAACTCAGACTCCATTGTGGACATCGCTATACACGTCTGTTTAGATGATTTCCATGACAAGGTTTCACACAACTGAATTCAGCATTGCCGCCATAAGGCTCACGTTGTCGCCTGACCTCAATGAGTCACGTAACCCAACATGCAACACAGGCAGATCACAGCATAGGTATCCAATGACCTACACACTCCCAACCGTATCTCTTGTGCAACAGCACATCACTACTCATTACTACAACACAACTCAACGCCTCGTCATCAGATTACAGATACCAAGGCTACAGATGATCCAGTCGACTGAACTCATGGGTTCAGTCGATTGAACTAGCCGATATCATGTTTTGAGCTACAATTGTGGTTTCCAAACCTCATATCAAGCCTAAAAAACACTCGTTTTGATACCTAAAAGCATACCCAAGCTCAAGGCTATCATAAAATCTCGAAAGGAACATCCCCATTTTGATTTCATCCAACCGAACACCGAAAAATGGTTTTAACCCAAAACTGAATCTAAAACACAAATCATCTTTTCATGCATTTTAAATGGTAAAACATCATAAGATTACATATTTATCCCTTATACAACAGCAGAATCTGAAATCCTACCTCGTTGGGTCAAAAACCTGATGTCTCGATCCATGTGCAAATCTGAGCTTCTTCGAAATCAAATTTTGACTGGATGGATGCGAAGCCCTCGATGTCGATACTAAGGATCAGCAGATGGTCCGTCAAAAACCAAGCCCCGGGCCCCCGAGAAGTTAGAGAGAAGGCAGAGAGAATTTGGAGGAAACTTAGGAGTTAAGTTTTCAAAAATATATTTTAAAAATATCTAAGTTCCGATATTTATAGGCCTCCAAAATATCTTTTTTGTTGAATTTTTGAAATTTGCACGGCAACTCCCTACAACCCCAGGATCCACCCCAAGTGAATACATATCCACTCGTCAATTTTGAGTCATTAATATCAGATATCCAATTAGCATCACTGTACATTTCCAGTACAACTGGATATCTAGTGTAGTACAGCCCATAGTTTTGGGTGTATCTCAAATATCTTAGTACCCTTTTGATTGCCTGCCAATGGTCAATCCCAGGGTTACTAGTATATCTATTCAATTTGCTCACAGCATATGCCAAGTCGAGTTTCGTACAATTCATTAAGTACATGAGACTCCCAATGATACGAAAATATTTCAATTGTGATATGCCTTTATCTGTTTTCTTAGATAAATGTAGATTTATATCTACAGGTGTCCTTACAATGCAGATATCACCATTATCAAATTATCAAGAATTTTTCCAACGTAATGGGACTGAGATAAGGCACAACCATCAGATGTTTTAGTGATTTTCATCAATAACATAACATCTGCTATTCCCATATCTTTCATGTAAAACCTCTTATTCAACATATTCTTAGTAGTTTTAATCATAGAATTATTACTACTCAAGATTAGTATGTTATCAACATACAATCAAATAATGACTTAACCTTTGTTAGTGTCTTTCACATAGACACATTTGTCACACTCATTTATTCTGAAATTATTTGACAGCATTACACTATCAATTTTTTCATACCATTGTTTAGGTGCTTGTTTTAACTCATAAAAGGACTTAACAAGTTTACAAACCTTCTTTTTCTATCCTAGAGCTATAAAATTCTCAGGTTGTTCCATGTAGATTTCTTCATGTAAATCTCCATTTAAGAAGGCTGTCTTAACATCCATTTAATGTATTTTTAGATCAAGTAATGATGCAATAGAAATTAACATCCTAATAGATGTTATTCTGGTCACAAGCGAGTAAGTATCAAAATAGTTCAACCTTTCAGTTTGCCTGTATCCCTTAACTACAAGTATCGTCTTGTATTTTTCAATTGATCCATCTGCTCTCATTTTCCTTTTAAATATCTATTTGTATCCAAGAGATTTACAACCAGGTGGAAGATCCACCAGTTTTCAAGTATGATTTTACAAGATAGATTCAATTTCACTATTAATTGCCTTTTTTCACAGAGGTACATCCGGGGAGGACATTGCAGCCTTAAAAGTTTGAGGCTCATTTTTTAACAGAAATGTTAAAAGATCTGGACCAAAGGACTTGGATGTTCTAGCACGTTTACTACGTCTAGGTCCATCATCCTCTCTCAATCCTTGATTCCCATCTTCCACTTCCACATGGCTACTGTGTACTGCAGTTTCATAAGTTCTTTTGAGAGAACTTATCTCTTGTGTAGATTTGCATGAAAATATATGTTCAAAGAATGATGCATTTCTAGATTCAATGACTGTGTTCACTTGAATATCAGAATTATCACTTCTGTGTACTAGAAATCGATATGCACTACTGTTATTTACATATCCTATAAATATACAATCAATAGTTTTCGATCAAATCTTGATCCTTTTAGGATCTGAAACTGCTACATTCGCTAAACACCCCAACACTCTTAAGAATTTATATGAAGGTTTTCGACCATTCCATAATTCATACAGAATTTTATTTGTTTTTTATGAGGTATTTTGTTGAGAATGTAATTGGCAGAAAGTATTGCTTCCCCCCACAAGTTCTAAGATAACCTAGAACTAATGAGTAAAGTATTCATCATTTCTTTCAAAGTCCTATTTTTTCGTTCAGCAACTCCGTTTTGCTGTGGAGTATAAGGAGCTGTGGTTTGATGAATAATTTCATGTTGTGAACAGAATTCACCGAAAGGTGATTCATATTCACCTCTCCTATCACTCCTTAAGGCTTTAATCTTTCTGCCAAGTTGGTTCTCAACCTTTGTTTTATACACAATAAAACTTTCTAAGACTTCGTCTTTGCTCCTTAGCAAATACACATAACAGTACCTAATACAATCATCTATAAAAGTGATAAAGTACTTTTTGTCTCCTCGTGTTTGAACAAATTTCAAATCACATATATCACTATGGATTAAACTAAGAGGCTCGGTACTTCTTTCCACATACTGAAAATGTGCTTTAGCTAACTTAGCTTCTACACAAGTTTCACATTTATGATTTGAGTCAATTTTAAATTTAGATAAATAATTCATGTTAATTAATCTGCGCAATAATTCTAAATTAATATGTCCTAATCTACCATGCCACATATAAGAAGACTCAAGCATAGAAGCAGAAGATGTAGTAGTTTTATTGATAGTTTTTGAGACCACAGTAATTACATTAAGCTTAAACAAGTCATCTGACAAGTAACCCTTCCCCACAAACATGCTCTCTTTATTAAGTACAAACTTGTCAGACACGAAGACCAGCCTGAACCCATTTTTTCTCAACAAATATCCTGACACTAAATTCTTTCGAATTTCTGGCACATGCAGGACATTGGTGAGGGTCAGCTCCTTTTCGGAGGTTATCTTTAGCACAACTTTTTCCTGTCCTTCCATCTTTGCAGTAGAAGAGTTCTCCATGTATAGTTGTTCTTCACTTGTCACTGCTTGATAAGTGTTGAACATTTTCTTATCTGCACACACATGTCGGGTTGTACTAGTATCCACCCACCACTCTTTTGGGTTGGATCCAACCAAGTTGACCTCGGATACCACTGCTGTCAGGTTCATCTCAGACACATCAGATGAGAGGTTCTCTATTTCAGCAACGTTGGCCTGAGATTGCTTCTGCCTCTTAGAGGCATTTCCTTGGTCCTTGCGACTACGGTAGTCTTTTGCCCGATGGCCCGGCTTGTCACACACGAAGCACCTGCCCTTGAACTTCTTAGAATCATCACCATTGGCCTTCTGGTTGTGATTCTTCTGCTTTTCCCTTTTAGGGCTTGTTCCACCACATTAGCCTTCGCCTTAAACTGGAACCCCTGTGATCCCTTCTTCTCGGCGATGCGGTTATCCTCCTTAATCCCGAGCCTCACAATCAAGTCTTCAAGCTTCATTTTCTTGCGCTTTTGCTTCAGATAGTTCTTGAAATCCCTCCAAGATGGTGGCAGCTTTTCAATAATAGTAGCCACTTGGAAGGACTCACTAAGTGTCATGCTCTCGGCATGAATCTCATGCAGAATCAGTTGAAGTTCTTGAACCTGACTGATAACGATTTTTGAATCCACCTTAAGAAATTCAAGGAATCTGCCAACGATAAATTTTTTCACTCCAGCATCTTCTGTCTTGTATTTCTTGTCAAGCGAATCTCACAGTTGTTTCGCCGTCTTTAGAGGATTATACACGTTATACAACGTGTTGTCCAATCCATTCAGGATGTAGTTGCGGCACAAAAAATTAGCATACCGTCATGCGTCGACTGCAGCCACAACTTGCCTATCGCCCTCATTCTCAGACTACGAGGGAGCATCCTCACGGGGGAACCGCGCCAGATTCAGTTTCGTCAGGTAGAACAGCATCTTTTGCTGCCACCTATTGAAATTTATCCCATTAAATTTTTTTGATTTCTCCTCGTGGCTCACAGGAACCACAGTAGGAATCGAGGCCGAAATCGTGGCTGGAACAGAAGCCACCACATGGGTAGAAGCAGTAGGGGTAGGGTCCATTCTGTTGACGGTTTCGGTTGCCACAACTGCAAAATCCGAATTAATACCGAAACAGAATCCACGAACAGTTTATTAAAATAGTAACTTAAAACTGCAACAACTATTTTCAATAGACCAAGTTTATAAAACTTGAAAATAATAAATTACAATACTGTATCGCAAGATTAAACTCAACAGAACTTATAAATTTCAGAATTAAACTTTAAACAGTAAAATCAAATACTGTATCTCAAGTTTAAACAATCCACATGTATATTCAAGCACGATGTAATCTAAATATCGACAGGAATAAATCCAGAAACATAAAATAACGTATTCTGTCTTAAGATTGTTGGAGTTGAAAATTCTGGAAATAACAATAATCTGTCGGCTTTGATGACAACAAAAGAAATACAAAATCTGAAACTAATTTCTGAAAAATATTAAAACCAAATTAATATAATCCATTTTTTCGTATACTACAGCAGATTTAGAATAAAAACTGTAATTAATGACAATATAAAATTAATAGTGATATACTAAATTTGTTAAAACAGATTTAATATGCTTAACAAAAATAACACTGTTTTTGTAAACTCTTTTGATAAACAGAAACAGAAATAAATATTCTAACTAAAGCAGAAATTGAAATTCTGAAAAGAAGTAGAGAGAAAAAACATAATCGAACAAAATAAAATATAATCTTACAGAATAGATATTCGGGATCGAGTCCAACGTTTAACAGTGTCTTCTTAAGACAGAATACGTCCTCGCCTCGGTGCTTGCAGTGAATCAGACGTCTGTCTCCAGGATAAAACGATTTCCGTGTGAAGTAGAAGCACAACAAACTGCACACACAGCGAACTTCGGTGTGTTGAACTTTCTCGAAAAAACTCAAAAATGAAAATGCAGAGTTTTGGCAATGGAAATGCAGAGCTTCGGCAATGGAGGCTTAAAAATTGAATCCTTAAAATGGGTGCTGGCATGACCTATTTATAGGCGTCTGAAGGTGACGGTTCGATTTAAATCGAGCCGACACAGCACCGGTTTGGTATGTCCCAACAGACGTGAACCAAACCAGACTTCAACGGCCCCGAACTGCCAACGATTCGATTATAACGGTAACTGTAACATTTAAAATTTAATTAAATAAATTTTTTGTAAAAAGATAAGGGTTGAACCAACCCAACTCGCGACCCACGGACCTGAGCCCGAGCCCGACTCGGCACGGCCGGCCGGGCAATGGCGCGCGTGTGGTTCAATGGACTAAGTAAAACTTTGTCCATAACTTCTCCCCCAATAAAAGTTGGGATGACTTAAATGGCCAACCCTTTATCTCCAACCTAGGCTATATAAGCCACCAAATTTTTTTATCCCAAACCAATGTAGGATAGCAAGCCCTTTTATAGTTGCTTGAAAATCTACAATTTTCACTCCCAACCAATGTGGGATGGGACATAGTTACCATTATTTTTCCAATTTCTATGACACACTTTTGGAGTCAATTTCTCATCCACCCATTAATGGTTTTGAATGCCACAAAATTCATGATTAAACTACTCATGGAGATAAACAAATTAGAACTTGGAATCATCAAAAAAGATTAATCAAACACCAAGATAATTAGCTTCAAAGTTTGCTAAAAATCATGTTCTAACTTTATTCAAAACCCATTTTTTCAACAGTTGGAGACTTGCTTCTCATCGTTCGGTTGGAGATTTACATCGTTGGAGCTTGCTAGAGCTTGGTTCTTGAGATTTGGACATCTAAGTGGTAGGATTCAAGACTAATCTTGATAATTGTATGTATATGAGTTGTATTTTCGTTGGTTTGCTTAAAAGTATGAAGAACTTATGTTTTTGAAATCCTAGATTTATGAGAAATGTTTAGGCATGTTGTTTATGGGCTTAAAACATGATTTGGGTGAAATTTATGTTGTGGTTGTTGGAGATGATTTGAATTGAAAAAGGAAAAACTAGGATTTGGTTTGGACCAAATTCATGAAAAATTGAGAGATTTTGTGTAAATCCGATGAATTGTTAAATACGAATCATATGAGATGTTAATTTAGAAGTTTGACCCATGTTATTCAAATAAATGAATTATGAGAACGTTTAATATAATCAAAAAATAAAAATCACGTAATGATTGATTGGGGTGTAGATTAATTAAACCCGAATGTAATGTGAACGAAAACAAAGTGTGTATTTAAATGGCTTAACCCTAAATGTGTAGGATGTTGACGAGAAAAATCATGTTTGGGTTGGACTCGCATTGGCTTTAATGTAAATGATTTAATTAAGGTACTGTATGATTTGATTAGATAATTAAGTTTGGACACGAGTTACTCCTTGGTAAAAAACTAAAAATTTGCGTAATATAAGGTAGGCCCTTCTTTTGAGTTAATTCCCGTAAAAGTGTGCTCTTGGACGATTCACCCATCGATGTCTCTGAAAAAAATCAAAAATGTGTGCTCTTTATGTCAGGCTATAGAATTGGTATTTATTCATCGGGTCTCACATGACTCGATTGTGATAACTACGCCAAGGTCTATAAGCACCGTTCGGGTTTTGATATTTAATTAAATCAATAATTGGTATTGGTTTGAAAAACCTTGGTTAATCCTAGATAGTAATTAAAAGTATGAAAATCGTGAATGAAATTGGGTTTGCAAAACCTTAATTGAATGATTAGGAATTGTGGTAAATGTGGAAAATAATTAGAAATGTGAAACATCAAGCGATTTGAAAATAATAAGGAAGTGAAATGGGTAAAACTATGGTGTTGTATTTAAATGGAATTGATTTGATTATGAAAATTCGATTATGTGAATAAAACTTTGTTTGAAAATGAACTTAGTTTTTGGATAAAACTACATGGTGTATCTCACATAGGCATCCTCGTATGTCATGTATTCATTTATCTTTAGTGTATTTTCTATTAGTCTCAGCTCATTTTGTTTAAATACATTTCAGGAGATAAAGAGGAGCATGTAATCAAATGAGAAGAACGGTCGTGGTGACCTCTTGGGCTATTTTGGTTAAAGTTAATTATTGTCATTGTAATTATTTTGTTACTCTCGAAAATTGTAGCTGGGTTGATGGAATTCGTTTGTAAGACCCTAAGGCCATAAATTCATGACTTGTATGCATGTGAGACCGTCGGGTTCTTATTCGAGTTGATTTCTCGATTTTTGTATGAAATTCAATGGTTTAGAATGATGATTTTCAAGTTTGGAGAAGTTTAAAGTTATTTCAATATTAAATGTATGTTTTAACTTCAAGTTTTTGACTTATGAAAACTATGTTAAAAGTGTAAGAGATTTTGGTGTTTTTTCAACACTTATTTTCAAGATTTTAGAGCAGTCTGCTCTCGGGTATCTCACCGCTCGAGCTGTGAGGAGTCCACTCGAGCAGACTTCGCTGGGTGGCACACTTTTGAAAATTTATTTTGAAAGAAAGATTTGTTGGTTATCGATTGGGTATATTTTGTGATATAAATAGCTATATTTTGGAGACGTATTTACAGTTTAAGAAGCTCTTGTTTACTTCGAATTTAATGGAAAAAAGAAATATTTTTGGTTTATATTGTTAACAAAGTTTGATTTCGGTTAATTTTTTGATTTAATTTCGTGATGATGGCTCAAACTCGGGTTTCATTACTCTTTTATCGTGGGATTTTATTATTTGAAAATCAGGGCTTTATAGATTGGTATCAGAGCCATAAGTTCGAATACGTAGGAACCGCGAGAATGGTTGATCTATTGCGTGAGAGTTTGTATTGATGTGTGATATTCATGTATTGGTGTGATTGCATAAAATATATACGGATTAACTTGATGTTTGCATGCAATGTGGTACTTGGGTATGGGGGTTAGATATTTGGGATGACGTGTCTTATCTTTGGGGGTCCGATCGACTAGTTTGGGGTTCGAATTAGAAAGGCATTTGACTGATGTCCATTCTAATGAGAAATCCAAACCAGTTACCTAAATTGGTATGTCATTTCTAAGGTTTCTCCTAAGTATTTGCAAGGAAAACAAAAGAAAAAGAGAAGGGAAACATAAGCAATTGGTATAGCAAGCAAAAGCTGCTAGCTACATATAACCAGCCAAAAGGCAATTCTGTATAATAGTAACTCAAATAGAAAATCTGTTGAAATTGGTAAATTTGTATTTAACTATCCATTTTACCTAACATGCCTCATTTAGAGTGCCTATTGAAGATGTTCTAAGTGTATAGTCAAACATGTAAAAAGATCACAAAAATCCCCATCACCCACGAATTCTTCTCTTTGTTTTTCATCATTATATAATTGTGCACGTTACATGTTTTTTTAACTATAAGAAGAACCAACACTAAAAAGATCACAAAAATTCATATCACCCACGACGATAACAATTCTTCTCTTTATTTTTCACCAGTGTATAATTGTACACGTTAAGAACCTACACTATCTTAATGTAAAGAAAAGAAAACAAGGATCATCCTTAACTTCTCACCATGTAGTTTGAACCCCCAATTTCCACAATGAGAAGTTAAGGAGATGCCATTTGATTACAAAGACCTTGACCACGATTACATGTCATTACTCATTAGTATACATTAAGGGAATGTTTGGCAAAGCTTCTTATTACAGTTTTTAGCTTTATGCTATTAATTTTAATTATAAGTTATAATATATTTTAAACACTCATAACTTTTACTATAAGTACTTTTTTCTATTTTAGTTATAAATTATAATTTTTACTAAACACTCATAATTTTTACTATAAATTATAATTTATATACTATTAATTTCAATAATGCTAAACACTCTCTAAATATAAATACAACTTATCTGACGAGATATATGATTTTTCTTTTGTTTAAAACTGCATATGTTAAGAAATGCATTAATAAGTTATAAAATTTATAGAAAGACACAATGATTATTATCTCTATATTAAAAGTGTAAGGATCTAATTGATAAATAAACATCTAAAAAAATAATTGTAATTTGAATAAATGATTGTTTATTAATACTTGTTGTGATTATTATTTTAGTGTTTAAATCTATAATTTCTTTTTATAATTCAGAATATTCGAACCAGTTTATGCACACTTCGATTAATTTTTAGAGAACTAATTCCACCGCCTATTTGTAAAAATCTCAATTAAATCTATAATTGCCTATACTAATCCATTATAATTGCAAAAAGATGTACATAATGATATTTAATATACTAAAATTACATTAAATTACATATCATCAAATTTAAGACACACTATCTGTGCTATAGTTGAAGTACGACCCCTTTGGAATAATGGCTTATTTTATTTATTTTTGTTTTTAATAAATTTTTTTTATTTTTTTATCAAATTATTATATTTTTTTAACTCAACTCATCGATACAACTTGAAAATGTATGAAATTTTGATTAAAATATAAAAAAATTAAAAAATAAGTTATTATGACAAATTATGGCCTCGTTTAGAAACATGATTTTAAGTTAAATTTTTTTGCTTAAAATTACTTTAAGTCAAATAAATAAAAAATTTATTTGATGAACGGTATGGGTAACTTTAAGATAAAAGATAATAAACTAAAAAGATTAGATCTTATTTGAAAAATTTTAACGAGTAAAATTTAAAAATATACTTTTATAAAAATAGATGTGCATAATAAAAGTTATAATATTTTTAAAAAATTTATTTAAAAATTTATGTAAAAAAGTTAAAAACCTTTAAATTTTCAAATAAAACTTTTTAATTTTTTCACTTTAAACAAAAAAATAAAAAATTTAATTTAAAATCAATTATCAAACAAGGTTTATATGTTCTTTATTTTTTAAATTTTCAATTGATTCCTCACATTTGGACGATTTTAAAAAATAAAATATTTTAACTAAAAAAAATTCGAAACAAATAAAAATAAACGAAATTCTCAATGAGATTTTTTTTATCATAACTTTTTATGAGTACAACGCTATTAATTGCAGGCGTTCCCTATGCTCAAGAAAAATTTAAAAAAAAAAGTGTAAAAGAAAAAGAAGAGAGAATAAAGTGGGCAATGGATTTGGCTGATAACGCCAAAAGTGTTAACGCCATTAATTACCAAACGCCGTTACATATGACGTCAGCATCTGACCCTTCCCCTTCTCTCCCAATCACTCCTCACCGTTCGTCTTCTTCCTCAACTCCACTCTCTCTCTCTCTCTCTCTTCCTCTCCTTCGATCTCTCTCTCATCACTTCACTGATAAGGTAAAACCAGAAAGATCGGTTATCAATTCCTAACCCAGATCGAAAACCCTACTTTCATCAATTCTCTTCCCCAACCCACCAAAATTAAACACTCCATAACCCAATCCCAAAACAATCAAACCCCCAACGCCTCATTTTCCCTCACTTTCCTCCACCCAATCTGGAAACCCCCTAGATTTTCCCTCACTTTTCCTCTCCCCAAACCCAATGTTCTCCTTCTCATCATCCCCATTGGTTCCCGCTCTTGTTCTCCTCTTCTCGCTCCCTCTCCTCTTCCTCCTGGCTCCCCGCATCCTCCCCCCTCGCTCCGTCCCCGTCTCCCTCCCCGACGAGCTCGACGACCTCTCGCTCTTCCACAAGGCCGCCGCCGCGTCGGAGCCGTCGCATCGGCCACTCCCGTCCTCCAAGTCCCGCCTAGGCACCACCAACCCAAAACCCAAAATCGCCTTCCTCTTCCTCACCAACTCCGACCTCACCTTCGCGCCCCTCTGGCAACGCTTCTTCGCCAACGGATCCAACGACCAGTACAACATATACGTCCACGCCGATCCCACCGTCAGGATCAAACTCCCCGGCGGCGTTTTCAGTGACCGATTTATTCCGGCGAAAAAGACCTCTCGAGCGTCCGCCACGCTGATCTCCGCTGCCCGCCGCCTCCTCGCCAACGCCCTCCTCGACGACCCCGCCAACGCCTTCTTCGCCCTCCTATCGCAGCACTGCATCCCACTTCATTCCTTCAGTTTCGTTTACAACACTCTGTTCCACCGATCCATCACCGAGTTGGCTCAACTGGGTAAGTTCCAGTACCGTAGTTTCATCGAAATTCTCTCTGAAGAGTCCATTCTCTGGGATCGGTACAATGCCAGGGGCGAGAATGTAATGGTTCCGGAGGTGCCTTTCGAGCAATTCCGAGTCGGGTCGCAGTTCTTCATCCTCACGCGGTGGCACGCCGTTTTGGTGGTCAGAGATCGCCGGTTGTGGAGGAAATTCAGGCTTCCCTGTGTATCGGCTGAGTCTTGTTACCCAGAAGAGCATTACTTTCCCACATTGTTGTCAATGGAGGACCCAGAAGGGTGTGCTCACTACACATTGACTCGGGTTAATTGGACAGATAGCGTCGATGGCCACCCGCATACGTATCACCCACCGGAGGTGACGCCGGAGCTGATTTACGAGCTCCGGCAATCGAATTTCACGCATTCTTATTTGTTTGCTAGGAAATTCTCGCCGGATTGTTTGAGTCCGTTGATGAATATCGCCGATCCCGTCATTTTCCACGACTAGGATCTGCCTCTGGTAAGTACATATCTCTCTCTTCTTTTTATTCAATTTGATAAATCTGAGATTTGGTGTGTTTTTAAAGTGTTAAGAGTGGACTCAGTGTGTGCTTACCAGTAGTAGCATAGTAGCATCATCTGATCTTGAAAAGTTGAGATCTTGGTAATGAGAAATCTGAGTATGTACCATGTAGGCTTAATTTACTTTCCTTTAGGGCTACTTTTAGCTTCAAATGCATCAAACTTGGCATATTCATGTTGGTTTGTAGATGAGGTTATCCAAATTTGTGTCTAATAACGCTTCTATTGATATTCTGGGTTCCTTCATCCTATAATTACCAATACCCTCACATTCAATACCATGTTTACCATTGAGATGACTCCTTTTGAGAAGGTTGGATGGTTGGTTGCAACTTGCATATCTCTAAGTATGCTGGTTTTTGGGTGGGCTTCTTCTTCTTGTCTCCTCCTCCTCCTTGGCTGAAAATTTTGGGATAGATATGGAATTTGAAGTGGAGTAGGATCTTTAATTGGACCAAATTAGAAAACTAATCCACCAATTCTTCGGTGCAGATCGGGTTAGATTAATCCTCCTGTGCTTTTATGTTGTTGTTACAGTATCTTTTACTTTGGTGCGCATATGCATCCTGAAATTTGCGCCAAAGACGAGGAGAAAAGGTAAAAATGTAGTTAAAAAAAGATTAACAGAAACTAAAGTGAAAAACAAAAAGGAAAAGAGACTGTTCAAATGGTAATTCTATTTGTGTTTAAACCTTTACGTTTTTGAAGGCTTCCCATCACATATCCATTACTTCTCTGTGGGCAACTTTGGTGTTAACATTCAGATTACGTGACAACAAACAGGGCGTGTTTTTCGTTGCATTAATATGCATATTTTTGTTTGCAATATGATATTTAGCTTGATTATTTCCGATTTGCTTCTGCAGATGAAGAGTGATGTGAAAAAATTTGTGGAGTACTGAAATTGTAAGGTTGTCAGAGTAGAGTACCACGCGGGAATAAGGTTTTGAAGAGGCCTATCTAATGCCCGGAACCTAAGAACCCGAAATCTCCAACTCAAGCATGAGATGAGATGTCAAAAGGTAGTTGTTAGAAGCATTTGAAAGGTGTATCTGGTGATGTAACAAGTGTATTGGCGGTAGCAGTTGAAGTGGGTAATAGTCCTTTGTTGTGTATTTTGTACAACTATGACGAATCAACAAATGTTCATGTAATGTGAATGAACATTATGGGCTTTTTCCCTTGAGAAATTGAAGTAGCAGTGGCAATGCTTATTGCCCTTTTCACTTGCAAGCTGGATCTCTCTTCTTTTTTATTATCAGCTCCATTTGTGGAGTGTTCTTCTCTTCAGTACCTGTGAGTACCTGTCCTTGATGTCAAGGAATGTGCATGCGCTTGAATACACACACACGTGTATATATATATATATATATATGACCAGAACTAAGGGTACTGTTTTAAATTGATTATTGCCTTCTTAGCATTGGAAGAAGGTTGTATGAGAGTTTTGGTTACACTGGATAACATGTCATTGCTAGGCTATTTTTTTTGGACCTTGGTTGTGTAGTTTGATGGAGATGAGAGAAAAGAGGAAGGGTGCAATGGTTGTGCCTAGGAGTGCAAACAAATCGAACTGTTTATGGATATTTGGGGCTCAGTTTTGTTTAATAAACGAGGTATTTCTAAACTAGGCTCAGTTGTGTCTTGGGACTCAAAATTAAGTTTGTTTAATAAATGAGCGCGGCTTGTATAAACTTGACTTGGCTTGCATGGGCTCAAAGATATTTTGTTTAGTAATTTGGCTCGACTTGATATAAGTTCGTTAGCAAAATTGTGTAAAATGATGGATTCGTGTAGTCGATTCCAATTGATTAGTACAAAAGAATAATTTAGTTTGGTTTGGTTTAATATTAGTTTGTTAAGCTCGTTTAAGGGTATATAAATATTTATATTAAATGTTGAGTTTTTAATCAAATTTAGTCTTCCATAAAAAGCAAGAATTTAAGCTCCAGCTCAAATTGAGTTGTTTATGTTATTTAAATCGAACTTGAATATAATTATTTTTAAATGAGTTGGGTTCAAACAAAAGCAATCAATTTTATTTGAACTCGAGTGGAGCTCGATTATCATAAATGTTTTTCAACTCTTGATTGCTTGTCTCATTTACTCTTAGTTTGGATTTAACTAGTTTGTATCCCTAGTTAATCGTCCAATGTTAGTGAGGCTTGAAGGGGAGAGAGAGAGAGAGAGATATGCATTGCTTATGGGGTGAGGGGTTAGAGGGAGGTGAAATGGTAGAGGAACTTGTAGTGCTTTATATATA
>JAOTRH010000006.1:13648059-13670333 GCA_034768845.1 Heliamphora exappendiculata | reverse complement strand
TTAAAAATCTCAATATGAAATGTGGTAGTTTCAACTTTCGTATATTATAATCATACACATGCAAACCGCTATTGGTTAAAAGTAAATCCTTTGACAAAGATATGCTTATTCCTTTACCAAGATGTACTTCCAATCCGTGAATATGTGAATTGGATCGTGATTCGTGCAACTAAGCATAAGGATTAAGTTACTTAGCTCTCCACAATAAAGTGAAGCTGTTCAAAGAATTTAGGACCATGGGTCTAAGTCATATCCTATTATTCAAGAATAATAAAAATAAAACTTCATATTTAATTCAATGCATTTGTAAGTGTGATGATAACAAGTGGATCATAGCTAACTAATCCTAAAATCTAATGACTAGAAAGAAGTGAGAGGATAAAAACATGTTAAGAAAGAAGCCACGTGAAGATGAAACTAACCAGGAACATGACGACCAGAGCACAAATCTGTACCACAATCCAAGAAAACGGCACCTTCTAACATATGATTCTGGATACAGCAAGCATAATTGTAAGAGGCTGATAATATTACCATGAACTGGATCAGACAAAATGTAAAATAAATTTGTATAATAGAAAACAGAAGAAGTGGAATCAACCATGACAGCATTTTACTAAAAGTTACTAAAACAAAAACCAGTCAGGCATGTACCCAGTATGCACATCTGGTAATTCAAGTCTACTAACTTCTTACAAAGCTCCCTTCACATTTACTTCTCCAGTTAATATAAGCTTTCCTTACAAGTGTCTTACCTAAAAGCAACATCTTATTGTAAATTACAAGCAATAGTCATATCCCTACGTCCTTGGACCGAGGTGAAAGAGTGAATGCGAATTAAGTTTATTCCTAGATGAGCATAAATAGGCCAAAACCTAGGAAATTATGACTCGAAAAATGTGACATGGCAGTAATATAAAATAACCCAAAATATCAATATCAATCATTAAATTTATGGCAACCACACCATATTGAAATAAAAATTTAGAGAATGATCATAAATAAATGAATAGCCTTGAAGAAAACTATCCCAAAAATGCCGTGGGTTGTCAGGGCTTAAACCATGGCATGGTGTGCGGTTGTGGCCGTTGTAGAGCCCAGAGAAGGCCCGCAACATTGCCCATGTGTGTGGTAACTCATTCCCAAGACGCACTAACACAGCCCCAATGTGGCCCTTAGGTCGGCCCCAATCGGCCCAAGGGGCACCTGGCTTGTTGTAGCAAAGCCAAGCCCAGCAACCAACAGTAGCAGCATGCCACCAGCAGTGCCTGGGAGTGCACCTGGCCCAGCACCAAGCACCGCACGCAAAGGCAAGCCCAAACTGGTTATACTCAACTTTAATGTCTCAAACCAAAAACTTCATCTGATCCCCACACAATCTCAGTTGGCTCTGAAATCTTCAGACAACTCACAAGTGGGACTGCTCTACCACGAACAACTCTGCTCTTTGCTTCACGGAACTCCAATGATAATTGGCTAGGGAAAAGAATGGAGTGCGATAAGGGTTTTTGAAAACAAGAATTCTGTCACGCCCCGCCCCTGGGTCACGTGAACCAAACCATACTAACTCGTATTAATGCTCAGACATAAGAAACTTATGAGGAAATAATGGTTTTAAGTTTGAAAATCTCTTTTTAATTAAATTAGGTACTAGTTTCTTAAAACAAGAATAAGTTCGTGTATGCAGCTTGACCCGCTCAAGCGGTGAGTGAGAAGAGAACATGGAGATGGTTTATGGCAGTTGACAGCTCGAGCGGCGGTACATTTTTTATTTTTAATGAATTAATTAATTGTCTTGAATTGATTCGAATTTATGGTGTTAATCTGGGAGGATTGATAATCTGTGATAAATTCTGTGAATGGTTTGGTTAATGCGACCCAGGGGCGGGGCGTGACAAATTCACCCAGGAAAAATGTTCTTGAACAATCAAAAGCATTTGCTCGCCTTCTCAAGGATTGATACAAACTAGGGTTTTTGAATTGGCAAAGATTTCTAGAGATGCTAGGGCACCAGGATAAAATACTAGTCATAGTACAACAGAAAAGGTAAATTTCACATACAAGAATTTATATCCACTCAACGCCCTTCATGCGGCCTCTCTGGACCTGCATTCGTAGAAATCAACAGCACCTGGATCCCTTCAAACGTCAAGCGGATCTCTTTAAACTTATAGAGAATGTCATTGAAGGTTCCACGAGCACTCATCGAGCAGGCTTCCAATGGGACTATTGATTTCTACACTCCAGGCCAGATTTTTTAGCAGTTAAGTTCCAAATGATATACATGACTAAACATGACTAAGCATAAGTTAAATTTAACTTTAACAAACCATGTTCTGGACTAATGCAATATGCTCAAATGCAAGCAAACTTGACGTAAAAGTGAAGCCATGATGGCATAGCCTGACGGAAATCTTCAACCTACATCAAACTTGTACTAACCAACCTACATCACTAGGACAACCCTAACATATACTAATCAACCTATACCACCTTGCCCACGTTTTTCTCCTATAAAATTGCCAAGACTTGTTACATTTAACATTGGGAATTAGCCGAGTTCTACAACTATTAAATGGATTGGGGTTGTAGGTCCTTGAATAAATACAATAATTACATAAAAAATGGTGGTTGATAGCCTGATAACAAAAGAAGGTTACATGGTGGCACTTCTTTTGATAAAATAAATGGCGGTAGGAAAATCAAAATGGATAACAGAGAAACTTTCCTAATATAGAAGTTAAATGGCAGAGAGAGAGAGAGAGATGAAGAAAAGTAAATAGTAAAGAAAGAAAAGAGAAAATAGAATAATAATAATAATAATAATAACAACAACAACAACAACAACAACAAAGGAAAAGAAAAAGGCAGCAACTGACAAAAGAAACAGAGAAGGAAATAAAGAGAAGAAAAGAGGAAGAGCAGAGAGAAAGAGAGCTCTTATCAATAAATTAGTTTCCATTTCTGGCCAACAATATAAATTTAACACCCATCCCAGTCCAGGGGAAAAAGAGTAAAATAACTAATTAGAGTAATCCCAATGGCCCTATGATGCAAATATCAAGCATAGAAAGTAGGGGAAATTCTATAAAAGAGGGGGGAACCAAATTCAAGAGAAAACATTGTCATTTGATAAGATTCTGGATTATATCTCACTTGGGATATTTAGTATTTAAAAGTATATTCTTTTTCTGTGTTTTATTTATTTCTTAGGGATGGTTTTGTATTTTTCACTATGGGCTATAAGTGAGTTGCCAGGTGGAAGGTGAGTTGTTTTCTTGTTAGCAAGCTTAGGTATTTAGTTGGGTCAAATTAAGTGGTTAAGGTAACCCAAATAATAGCTAAGACACGGTTAAAGCTGGCCGCCAAGTTTGCTTGGCATCCAAGTCCATCAACTATACATGTAACGAATTTAGCCATTTTCTGGGGTAAGTAGCGCATAATAAAAAGAAGAAAAATACATGTTTACAAGGAGCATGCCCTTGGGAAAAAAATGTGGAAAACAGACCAAACACCCCACCAAAAGAGAAGAGACAAACCAACCAAAACACCACCATAGCAAAACCCGCTAGGCTAGGATAAAAGAGGAGCAAATGAGAACAGAGAAAGATAAGAAAAAAGCAAATCCCTAACAACAAAATACGAGAGGATCAGCTGATAGTGATCCAGTTGCAGGCAACATAAAGGTGATAGCAACTGAAGCTCAAGTCTCCACTAAACAATAGAAAGAAGACCAGTTGCAGGCAACACGAAGGTGACAGCAACTGAAGCTAAAATCTCCACTAAACATAGAAGGAAGACCAGTTGCAGGTAGCACACCCACCCAACCACTATTATTACATGCACTAAAACACCCCAACTTAATGAAACCATCAGGACTACAGCAAGCTGGGCCACCAAACTGGTCCACTCCCACCCACCCCCCACCCCAACAACCAAAAAAAATCATCAGTTGACAATCAAATTCGGTAAATTCCAAGCTTGTTGGAACCACTTGCAAGACCCATCCTTGAAAAAATCTCCAGTGGCATCAACCTAAGCCGAACATTCAGCATGACTTCTGAGATGGTTGCCTTCTCCACACTAGTGACCTTCTCAAAGATCCGTTTGTTTTTTATATTTAACCGCTTTCAATCAATGAACAAATAAAGAACTATTTCATCCTATTTTCTTGATGTATGAAGCATCAGCCTAGGCAGCCATTCTTCTCTTCCCTAGGCAGCCATTCTTCTCTTCCATAGGCAACCATTCTTCTCTTCCATTATCTCATTTTCTTTTAAGTATTCTCTGCAGTTAGCCCAATATCCAATTAACCGTAAATTGAATCCAAAATTCTTTTCTAACATGTCCCAACCATCGATGAACACCTTTCCTAGCTAAACTTAATGATGGCGTGCAATCCTTAATCAGTTAGCAAGCAAATATCCGCTTTTGAAGACTTGGGTGAAACCCAAAGGGTGAAATGTGGTGGACAAGAGTTCTTTTTAGCGATTGATGCAAAAAGTTTCACTAATGATATGTCTAAAATTGATAAATGTTGGATAACTTGATATACATTGTTGAGTCCATTTCCTAACAGTTTAAATTTTTG
This sequence comes from Heliamphora exappendiculata, assembly GCA_034768845.1. Lineage (NCBI taxonomy): Eukaryota > Viridiplantae > Streptophyta > Magnoliopsida > Ericales > Sarraceniaceae > Heliamphora > Heliamphora exappendiculata. Next base: position 13,665,742 of record JAOTRH010000006.1, on the reverse strand, counting down.
AGACAATTGGTGACTTAACATGGTATCAGAGTTTTTGTTCCACGAGATCTTGGATTCAAGTCTTGTAATAAGTGTTTTCCTGTTATATTTGTTAATGTGCACTATGTGTGTTAGTACACCTGTTTAGTTCAATTTGTTTGTCTTTTCACGTGCAAGATAGGATCGCACGTGAAGGGTGTGTTGAATAACTTGACACACATTGTTAGACCCATTTCCTAACAGTTTAAGCTTTTGAAACAATTTGTGACTTAACAAAAAGAAAATGTGTTTAATAAAACAGTCTTTCCATTCATGGGAGATGCAACATGTACATAGCGAATAACTTATCCAACTTTGTTGTTATTCTCGTTAACAAGTTGATGATGTTTATATTTAATTTTTTGTCTATCATATACTTTTAAGGCCGCACATGAATGTGTCATGGTGATATCATACGTATTGAACGTGCCACCACCTACTCTACTCTTTCATTAATGGCCAAACGAAGTACACTCTTACTTGTGCCGAAGAACTGTCAAATTGAAGAATAACTCTTTCTTAGTTCACTGTGTTCCACCTTGAAAGGGTATTTTGGAAAGAGCTCCTAACTCATCAGAGTCTACTCTTTTCAGTGGAGAAGAATTGATGATCCAACCTTTGATTGGTTCGCGAGGAAGTATCCACTTAGAAAGCCTCTTGTGAACCTCAAGGATCCAAGGTAAGGAAAACAAATCTTTTTCGTCTAATAAGTGTAAGTGGTAGTTATTTATTTTATCTAATATTTAGTAAGAATTTAATTAATTATGTAATTAGGTTACTTTAAAATTTTCTTTTATTAAGAGTAGTAAGCATATAAATAAGAGGTTGTAGCATTGTAGTACGAATGGTTAGAATTAGATTAACAAAATTAGGCAATATTTGATGATTGTTGTAGACTATAGATTGAATTAGCAAAGATGTGGACCATGGCTATATCATGTTTGATTCAAATCAATTGGGGTCAACTATTAGTCCAAGCTGGACCATGAAACCCACATATTGGGGGATTAACAAACGCCCATCGAAGCTAGGTTCAACAATCCAGTCCAACTGGATTAAACATCAAAGGGCAACAATGTCCCTATTTGAAAGCCATAATACCCAAAAAATTTGATGAACACTCCAATGCCTCCTTCCTTACCATTTGCTATTACACAATTTTCAATGGTTTTATTTTTTATTTTTTTTAAAAAACTGTTTATGTTCCTGAAAATAGAAAACAGCCAGATTTTTTAAAAAATCAGATTTTCTATGCTCTTGAAAATAGAAAACAAAAACTGCTTTTGTTTTTAAAAAACTAGATTGTTTTCTCTAGTCATCTCTTGTTTGTAGCATAAGAAATTATTTCACCCGTATTTTCATTTTTTTACATTTTACGACTATTTTAAAAAATATATAAGATTTTCACTAAACAATTTAAAAAATCATAAAAACGAAAATGAGTAAAATTTTAATTTTTTAAGTTGTTAGAATATTAACATTTCAAAAATTTATACCAAAAAAAAAAATTAACAGGCCTTTAATTGCACAAGTGAACGGTTGAAGCATTAAGGATAATATTGGAAACTAACGAATATAATCTTATCCCACATTATTCAATCCCACTCAAATCAAACGTGAGTTTGTCTAATCCATTATCTAATTCTACTGAAATCAAATATAAAAAAAACTACTACCACCTCATTACTAGTCCTACCTCATTATCAATCCATACACTAATCCCACTTCATTATTAATCTCACCCAATTTACACCGGTTATCAAACGGAACCTTAGAGTACATTAAGGTTGTGGCCTTTGTATGCTTAGATTTGTAGCGCTTGTGAGTTGTGTTTCTTCTTCCCTTTTCCACTTTATCATTCCGCATCAACTAAATTACACCTATTTTTGTGATGATATTAAAACATCATGCATCATTCGCAGAGTTTCGCTTGCTATTGAACAGGTGGAATCACAACATCTAAGCTGTAGACTGTCAAGTCGCCTCCCAAGTCCCAACCATGTTATCAATGTAGACATTGACATTTGTGTCCCACTTTTTTGGATGGCTCATAGCTCAAGGCCGTGCTGATCCAATGAGACACCAGTGGCAGTGAGAAAAAACTGGGTTATAATCTATGAAACTACGTCTATACTTTCACATACTATAGCTAATGTAGGAGACATCTTTCTTTTTCTACCAGGACTCTTTAGATTTACCACTACTTAGCTTTGAATTCACCTATGAAAATCAAATGAAATATTAATCACCCAGCCTCCCTTGCCATGACAACCCGCATGGGCACAGTGGATTTACGCCATAACAAATAGAGGCAAACTAGTTTCCAGGCTTAATTACAGGGATCACCATATATCATTTTGAAATCAAAAGTAGGAAATGAAAATCAAGGAAGAATTGCAAACCATGTGTGAGGCCTCTACCTTAGTAAATGAACCTAAATTAATATCCCTGTTCTTCACTGCATCTATGTAAATACGCAACCCAATGCACGAGGCTCCCGCACCGCAAGGTCGAGAAAAGATAGAATGTACACAGTCTTACCCCCACATGCAGAGAGGCTGTTTCCATGAATTGAACCCATGATCGCAGGTTGCACTGTAGCAACCTTACCGTTGTGCCTAGGCCCGCCTTTTCATTGCATCTATGCATGAGACAAATGTGTAAATATTTTCTATTCTGGTTTATATAAGCAGTAAGAGTAAAGGGATCCATATTTCCACTACTGTACCCATAGGTAATGGGTAACCCACGAGAGAGAGGGAGGAAAAAAACCAAGTGAAACAACAATAAATTGCTTAGTTTCCATTATTTTAGATACATCGTCACATGACAAGCCTTATATTAATGCTTAGTCAATCAAGTGTAATGGTAGGATTAGGAAAGAAAACAGCACACCAATTACTTGAAAAAACAGCACAACATTATACTTATAAGTAAGATTCCATTAATACACCAAGAAATGATGCAACCTATAGAAACGTAGTGTCTACAAAAAAGGAAAAACCTCAAACAAGGATAGCATACATCACCCAAAATCGCAACAAAAGAATCTATAGAAATGAGGATTCCAATACCCAAAAAAGTAAAAAGCTCAATAGAGGCTACATTTAACTTTATGATCACGAAGTGTTACTCTTAAAATCCTGGCTGTTCATTTCTCTCTTTCTGAATGCTCCATTTGCAACGCAGCAAAGGAGCTGCAGGCTGCAGCCTATACTTTCCTCGAACTTGGCAATTGGCCCCACATGTGCACCTTGTCAGCTCCATAGGTCTTCAATGAGGATTGCATTACTCGAGCAATCCAAATTAAAACAACGAACCACAGCTCCCTCACAACACCACAGTGCAATAGCAAGTTTTACACTCTCCTCAGCCCGTCGTACCACAAAAAACACCATTGGGCTAAGGAAACCCCTCTTCTTCATATTTCATCATGTAATGACCCAAGTAGACTAATGGCATAATAACTTGAATAAAAAGCCTAACAATACAATCCAAAAACTTAAGCACAAGTTATCAGTAGTAGTCCCCAAATTTCTTTCTATATCAGACTTATTTTCCATCTTTCACCGATGTAAAATGAGATGTGATAATAACCCCTACCCAAATAAGCGACGTCCTCTTCGCGTAACCTAAATTCTTTCCCTGGTTGGCATTGTGGATAGCAATCCATAAGTGTGCACAGAATATACAACCTGGGGCCTCTACTCCTTTTCGGAGTTTCTACTCTTGTATTCACACCGTCACGGAGCCCTTCATGGTACCAGAGTTGGCTCTAATACCATTGTTGCACTGATGCAGTAGTCTGGTTGGTTCTTATTGTGCCTGTCGTTGTTTTGGGAAAATCTCTCTTCATGTGTCTCATCTGGCCATAACTATAGCATACTCCCGTCCCTTGGCGACATTCACCCTAATGTTTCTTATGGCAAGTGGGACATTTAGGTTTAACTTCATCATTGCGCTGGTTATCAAGAGCTCAGCTCCTTTGCTGGTTGTTCTTGTATATTGTTTCATAAATGGGCGCCCATACATTTATCTTGAATCTAATCCCGGTCCTCGCTTCTAGGCTTGATAAACTCTTGAACATCAGTGCTTGTCTACTACCACTACGTAGGTCGAAAGTCGAATAAGCTAGCCATCTTGCCAAGTTCAAGCCTTAGCCTTTCCTCAAACCTCCTTCCTTGTAGATTTTTAGTAGCTACCATGTGTGGTGCATACCTGGCCAAATCAGTAAACTTGGCCTCATACTCGACCAGTGACATTCCTCCTTGTCTTAACCGTCCAAGCATCATCCATTTGTTGTTCTAGATAGATTGCAGAAAGTATTTCTCGTTTAGCAGTTCCAAGAATCTAGCCCATTCCATCCCAGTCTCAGAGTTCTTCTTCTATAACCACAAATGATATGCTTCCCTTCAAAGGTATATGTGGCCAAGGTGACCTTGTGTGTGTCAAGACAACTCACTACATCGAAGATTTTCTCCATACTAAGTATCTGTGTTTCTGCATTTATGGGGTTGATTCCTCTTTCAAACTTCATCGGTTTCATCTTTTGAAACTCCTGAATGCACAGATCTCCCAATTGTAATGGTCCTAGATCTACCGAGTATGGTTTCCTTGCGGTAAAGGTTGAGCTTGATCGAGCGCACTTGTTAGTGGTTTGCGTTCGGTGGGAGCAAATTGTTGGCTCTTATCGAATATTCTCTTATTTGTTGATTCAAGTTTCAGATTCCCTGATTGGTTCCTCTACCAACCTCTCTAGTCGGTCGATCCGATTCTCCAAGTCGTGGCTTCCCACGTTCCTTCGTGTGTAAATTATAGTTCCTGCCAAGGCATAATTTATAAGTTTTCAAGGTTGACTTTTAGTGAATTCTAGAACAACACATAAGGAAATATTAACTAATATCCGATTCTTATATTAATAAAGGTTACTTTTGTTACAAAATTTGTGCAGCATGCATGGCTGCACAGCATATCTAACATGAAACAGGAAAACATTACATAACGTAGCAAAACACACTAATCAGTCCCTATGCATTCCACGATTAGGTTCAAAATACAATCTAGGTACCACGTCCTAGATCTAATACTTGGAATGATTAACAGTTGACTCGGAGTAAGACTCCTAGTCTCCATTTCAAAGTTCACAGGATCATTTTCAGCATCCATATGAGGGTTATTTGGGTCCCAAATCCCGACAGACTCTTGTGGTACAAGTATAGGTTCTAGCACAATCCACTGAGGAGGTATCATGGCGAGTGGCTCAACAACTATTGGCTAAGGCACCTTTGCTGGATCTGCTCGTATCACAATCCACTGAGGAGGTATCATGGCGAGTGGCTCAACAACTATTGGCTAAGGCACCTTTGCTGGATCTGGTCGTATCATCTCAATAATCTCTTCAAAGTCATCATCCCGCACAAGCTGTAAACCTTTCTTTGCGCCCCCCGGGTGAGCCTCCAATTGCAAACGTGTCTCAACTCATCGTTCAATTCTGGTGATGTACAGCTTCCTCCTCGGTACAGCGTGCGCTTCTTTGTTCCCTATTCAGCAAGCCACGCGGATGAATGCATCTTCAAATCAGCTTGGCTACCATGGAACTAGCCCGGTAGACGTAACATGGCGCCCTCCTACACTCTCGTAGCTATTCGTTCCCGCCATAGTCCTATCATAACATATTTTTATGGCTTGATCAATTTTATTAAAACCATGTAACAAACACATGCAATCTTTTTACCCGTTATGCAAGTCTAAAATTATAGCTCCAGATTTTGCTTAGGTACCTTAAAGAATTTGGTTCTGATACCAAGCATGTCATGACCCAAGTGGACAATTGGCTCAATAACTTGAATAAAAAGCCTAACATCGCGGACCAAAAGTTTAAGCACAAGTTTTTAGTAGTAGCCTACAAATTTCTTTATATATCGGATTCATTTTCTATTTTTCTTTATATATCGTACTCATTTTCTATTTCTTACTGATGTGGAATGGGATATCACATTTCAACATGAGGGATGGAGTCCAAATCTATTTATCAAACAGAAGGCAAAATTAAAAGGACGCTACACGCACCCACACCTTCCAACATGGAAGTCTTTGAACTGCCACCTAAGCATCATAAACAAACCTCATGCTGAAAGTACCAAAATGAGCAATCATACTTATTGATATAAAATTCACTTGATAACCCATATAAGGTCAACAATCACTTATTCTATTTTCACAAAGATAAAATTATGTGCACAATCACCTATTCCTTTTTCACAAAGATAAAATCATGTTTTTTGCTTAGGCATGCCTTTTAAAAGGGAAGGAAGAGAGGAAGGAGAAAAAAACAACTAAACAAAACAGGCAAATGCTTTTACAAGCCTAGAGTCCTTTCCCCGAAGTCAAAGTTTTCCTAGTTTGTTGAATTTATCGCTTAAATTCATTGGCCATTGTTTATTCTTTATATTCCACCCAGCAAGAAAAAAGTTCAAAAAATATTTTGATATTCTAATTTTGTTTTCTTAATATTTAAAAGGCTACGTTGTGCGAGAAGAAAGTAATAAATAATAATTGTAGAACCTAAAATCTGGAGGGTAAACAAGCTAGCCTTCTCTTCCAAGTGTGTCTAGCAGATTAGACACGTGGAAACTCAAGTATAATTATAGTTTCAAAGAGTGGTCGTTGTAGTTACGTAACGCCGTTACGCAACAATTTCAATGGCCTTTGATATGCTTTACGGATGATTTTTCATGGTGACAGAAATCCACTTGTGTAATGGCTGTAACGACCACTACAGCTATCATAACGAACTTTTGGGCGTGAAAATGTTGAATTTGATTCTGACCAACATAGACCCCACTTCTTCCATTCTCTTCACCACACAAGCAATCCATAGCAGCCGAAACTAGGAGTGCACAAGAGACCTGAAAAACCCGAAAACCGAACTAATCCGATTTCTATGAGTTGAGTTGGTTCAGTTTTTACAAGTAATTAGTTTGGTCCTAGGTCCCAAAAAAGGTAAATCAATACTATTGGTTCGGTTCCTGAATTAGTCTAGGATTAACTCGAACTAACTTGAAAACCGAACCATATAGATCCAATTAATGTATATATATATACATATATATATATATACACAAAAGAAATAAAAAAAATATTAACCATTAAATTATATATATAATTATTGTGAGATTCATATGGAAAAAATAAAAAACTTTTTAGCTTTACAAAGTAGAGAAAAGGAGTTATTAGATTAGATAATTACTATTAATTGTTATTTATTTGTTATATGTCATTTATTTTTATGAATTTTTTTATTAGATATTTGTCATTACTTTCACTAAATAAATTGTAAAATAATTATTTAAACTTTTATTTCATACTTTTATTATACTGTATGAGTATTAGCTTTTTTTTATTATTCATTTCAAACTTTTAAAACTTATACATAGTAATTTTTTTCATGAGCACAAAGTAATTTTTAAAATTCATGGAATCGTGGTTCCAAACCGAACCAATTCAATTTTTATTGGTTTGATTCTACAACATGATTGGATTGGTTTTGGGTTCAAAAAATTTGATCCGATAAAAATTGGTTCGGTTATAAATTTAGTACGGAACCGAACTAAACCAACCCATGTGCACCTCTAGCCGAAACTATTTCTATACCCAGGTGAAGGGTGAAGCTTTATTTGTGAGATTTGTCCCAAGATTTATGTAATTTCAACAATCGATAAGTTCTATCTCTTCCTTTTCAACTTCTGGCATGTAACGTAGAGCATTCTTCTTTCATTTTTTGATTATTTCTTCAAGATTTATGTTTGTTAATAGCCAAGAATTGTGGATTTGAATGTATAGACAATGATTTGCAAGATTTACATGAAGAATTTTCAAATTTATGCATTTGATTTTGAGATTTTATACAATCGGCAAACGATAAAACACATAGAGTTCTAAAAATGAAAGAATTATGTTTTCATTCTAAAAATTATCTTTAGCATGAATAGACAATGATTTGCTATATTTGCATGATTTGGATAGCATTTGAAATTTTTCCTGACATCATTTTTGAAAATGAAATTTTTTCTTAAATTTGTTCAAGATCCATGCAAACTAAGTTTTAAATCTTTAGATCTTGATTATTATAGATTCAGTTTGTATATTCGATGTTAAAACTACATTTTTTTATTATTGTGCAGCATTCCAAAAATATTTATTTTTAAAAAAAAATCTTCAAGATCTTTGCAAAGTAAGATTAAAATGTTTATATATTGAGTATTTTATCTAACGTTTAAAATCTCTAATCCAATTATAAAAATTTAATGCCACTTAAGTCGTGCATTTATAAATTTATAACCCATAATTTTATAAATTAATAAATAAAATATTTAAAAAATTGTTTCTTACCGAGTTAAAACTAATATAAAAACTAGAACATATGTTGAATCACATATTTTAAACAAAATTTATCTAAAAAACATTTTAAACTCCAATAAATAGAATCTAGAAATAAAAACACGTGCATGAGTTAAGTTTTATTGAGTTAACCAAAAATTTGAAAAAATATATGCATGGCTCTTGTTATCCGTCCCGTTACCCTACAACCGTTACGCCCCAATATTGCGTCATCGCTACCGCTACCGTTACAGCAACCACTACCCACTATTGAAAACCATGAAAATAATGGGTGTCTATTGTCGTAAACATCATTATAGTATCATGGATCCATGTAATATTCAAATCACATGTAACAAGCTTGTAGGGGCATTAAGATAACGGTAAAAAATGCTAAATTGAAAGCTTATAATAATTTTTATACTAGATTATATAGTAAATAAGAAGAAAAGAACATCTATAAACTTGCTAAATGGAGAGAAAAGAGAATAAGAGATCTTACTAAAATTAAATGTATAAAAAGCGATGACTCAAGGGTGTTGGTAAATGATAAGAAGATCAAGGAAAGATGAAAAACATATTTTAAGAAATTATTAAACGAAAAACATGTAGAAAGATTCGAAGGAGACCAATCTGATAACTCGGATAAAAACAGAGATTATAAATTCTATTGCAGAATAAGAAAGTTTAAAATAGAAAGTACAATGAAGATAATGCAATCAGATAAAACTTTAGGACCAGATGGTATCTTTGTGGAGGTATGAAAATGCCTAAACAAAGTGAGAGTTTTTATTTAACAAATTATTTAATAAAATCATAATAACTAGAAAAATACCTGAAGAGTGGAGAAAGAATATTCTAGTACTTATATACAAAAATAAAAAATGTATTCAAAATTGTAACAACTATAGAAGTATTAAGTTAATAAGTCATGCGACAAAGCTGTGGAAAAGAGTGATTGAACATCGTCTACGGTTAAAAATAACGATATCACAGAATCAGTTTGGTTTTATACCTAGTAGATCCACTATAAAAACAATCCACCTAAAGAGTAGTAAAGAAGTATAGAGAAAGAAAAGAGTCTTATGCCTTTTATAAACTTGGGAAAAACATACGATATAATTCCTAGAGATGTCATATGGTGCGCAATGGAGAGAAAAGGAGTGACGAAGGGATACATTAATGTGATAAGAGACATGAATGATGGAGCTGCCACGATAATTAGATCACCCGCAGGAGAACAAATAAATTTCCCATTATATTAAGATTACATTAAGGATTGGCTTTGAATTCTTATCTCTTTACTTTAGTTATGGATAAACTAACTAGACATATTCAGGATAATATTCCGTGGTGTATATTGTTCATTTATGATACTGTCTTAGTGGATGAAATTAGAAGTTGAATTAACATTAAGTTGGAAATGTGAAGAGAAATTTTAGAATCAAAAGGGTTTCAAATAGATAGGAATAAAACTGAATATATGGAATATAATTTTAACAGTAATAAGAGTATTAATAGTGAATAAGTAAAAATTCAAAACCAAGATGTACCTAAGAGTGAATATTTTCAATATGGAGATATTACAAATGATGCAACCTACATAATCAAAATTAGTTGGCTCAAGTGGAAGAGTGCCTCCGGGTCCTATGCGATCGGCAGATACCTACGAGATTAAAATAAAAATATTATAAAACAGCTATTAAACCAGCAATTCTATATGAAACAGAATAGCTACTAAGAAAGCACACATAAATAAGATGAGTGTTGCTGGAATGAGAATGTTAACGTGGATGTGTGGTCACACTAGAAAAGATAAAATTGTAAACGAAAAGATTTGTGGAATAGTAGAAGTTGCACTAATTGAGGATAAGTTAATAGAACATAGATCAAGGTGATTTGAGGACATACAACGTAGACCAGCTAATGTAGTAATAAAGAAAAGTAACAAGATCATGGATAATAGAAATGTTAGGTAAAAGTAGACCTAAATTGACACGGAATTGTGTATTAAGAAAATATATGAATTATTGAAACCATCTCAAGATATGGCCCGTAACAAAACAGCATAACGTAAACGAATTCATGTAACTGACCACAATTGATTAGGACAAAAGCTAAGTTTGGTTTCGTTTGGTTTATGGCAATTTGGGACTGGCCAATCCCAACATGTAGAAGCCCAAATTGTGAGAATTAATTATTGCATAAATGAACTGGCAACAAAGGTTATTCAGAAGAACCCAAATTGCTGAGGTTTTGAATAATGCTTAAAGCATTCTACAAGGGCAACCTGCCCAGTTTATATTGGAGAAGCATGTCAAGAACCAATTGCGGCAGAAGATCAACTCAGAGAAATAAGCAAGAATAGTTGTTACAAAATTTGGTATAACCCAATGCAATGAGGAAGCTACTTCATACCAAAGGGAATGTTAATTCACTGTTAGCAACCAGAAAAGATCTTCCGGATCCAACTGCACCCTCACCATACCCACGAACACTACCAAGACCCCCAATGGCAAATGCTTGATAAGGAGCTATGTCCCCTACAATGGAACCACCTGTCAAGCTGGCAAAAATAAATATATAAAATACGCATGTAGGATATAGAAAGACAAAAAACATTTACTCAGATCATTTACTAAGTACAGAAAGAATGTTGGAATATTAATTGAGAGAGACAAGGCTTAGTTTGGTATATTGAAATGTAGTTAAAGCTCAATGTTTCATAACAGGGCTTCATGAAATCAAGCAGAAGTGGTTGGCGATCAACCTTCAGAAGCATTTCCCCCAATATCTAACTTGCGCTTCCTGTTTTTAGCAGATTCATCAAAAAAATATATTAAGTTGTTTAGTTTGATACAGATTCCTATTTTGAGAATAATAACATCTTCCATTTTAGTTGTGCTTCTCATGGCATAAACCTTCTATTTTTTCTTTTACTTCTACACTTCCAAGATTACAGCTACTTTAAGTTAGTTAGAAGGTTTTCCCAAAAATATACTAGAGAGTGTTTTGAATGCTGCCTCAACTCACTTTCTCAGTGATTCTTCTCATGCTCCTCAGCTTCTGTATGTTTGTTATTCACTTAACCAAAAACTTCCTGTTTCCTGGATTCCTAATGTTTTTAGAGCTCCACTTTCATTCCATGCTTTACAATATCTATGTTGTAACAAGGTTGATCCCAAGAGGAACCACTGAAAAGAGAATGCCTCACCTTGTCAAGAGGAATGCTGGCCCAATTCTAACTCCCTTTGATGCAACAAACTTGAACCGGTTGAAGATCAGCCACTTAGATAGAACAGGAATTCCTTGCTCGATTTGCAAACTAAACTGCATAATGAGACAAATTTAAAGTCAAAGAAATACAACATAATCAGCACTTTTCAGGTTATGTATCACGCTGGCAATAATAATATTTGGTTTCAGCTTGGTAAGAAAAGATATATTACTTTATTGAAACTATGATCATTTGCCTTTGCGAATTGAGACTCCTGCTTCAAAATGACCATACTGTCCTGATAATTGCCACTGTACAAAAAGCATGTTAAACACAAGTTTCAGAATCAATCTGCCAGCTTATTTGAAAACTGGATCGTTAAAAGTCCCGACTACCTGCAGGTCACTGGAAACCCATCCATATCTCTGCTTATTGAGCGGCCATAATCATTAATAGGACGGACATGCTGCATGTGAAAAATTATTAGAAGTCTCTTCTAACTCAAATTGTTAACCCAAGTCTGGACCTAAAACATGTAAACAAATGCTCTTCCGAAAAATGTATCACCACATCCAGACCTCAAACTTTATACTGGTTTTGCTGCTCCAATGGGAACTTGCAGGTTCGTTCAGATCTAGCCCTACAGAGAAGCGACACAGATTTACACCTCCACTCCCTGAACGGGAGAAGTTGTCAACAGGCAGACCATGGACCCCAATTTCGGGAGAAATAGAGTGCTGGAGAGCAAATTTAATAAAATTAGATGACTAAAGTGCCACAAATATTGTATTTTATTTTTTATAAGTAAAACGAAGTGCCACAAATATCTTCTCCAAATAAATGCTTTCTCTGCATTTTCTGAATTCAATTTTCAAAATTAACTTCAATTGAACCAGAAAGGTCTTATTAAGTCCAATTCAGATGGATTTACAAAATGGAGGCTTCCATATTCAAGTAACATATAATAACCTTAAATTTCGGAAAATGAAAATACTTCCACGAAAATCAAACTTGTATTCATTCTCAGTTGAGTTTTCTGTATCCACAACTAAAAGGTCCTATTTGTCCAATTTTGAGCAAAATCCAGATAATGGAGATGGTCATTCTACAGGGAAAAACAAGCCATCCAAATTGTTTATTCAACTTCCCAGTAGAGGTTCCATAGTTGAGGTTGAATTGATCCCAGAGGTCATGTCAATCCCATTTCTATTGAAATTCTCAACTTACCAGCCTCCATTTTTCTAAGTTGTAGTGAAAATAGTTTTAGAATACAAGATAGAAACCTGAACAACAAAAGACTGTTGAGGAAGCCATTCGGGCCTTGGCTTCCTATAAGCTATTAGGACATTCGAATCGCAGAGTCCCTTATCCCACAATACATCAAGCTTCTCGCTCCTACCAAATAAATTGGGGTGTTTTATGTAAAGACTGCAACATACGCACACACAAAAAAATAATTTTAAAAAGTCAATCATTACAACATACCCAACTAGACACAACTACGGCAAGGAATCAATTGTCCCGAAAATTATGTGTCCCTTTATCTCAGTGCATTAAAAACCGCATAATATGTCTCAAGATTTCTATGTCTCGAGATTCTCATATGATCCAATGGTCTTCAATGCAAATAGGATAGGAGGACATTTATGATTCAACAGCCTTCTATGCATTGGAACATTCAGCCTGTTTGGTTATTAATAAGAGAAAATAAATGAAATGATTATGTTTTCTCTCCTTTTTGTTTGGATTTATAAGAGAGAGAAGAAAATGATTTCTCACCATTCTTGTTTGGATAGATTTCATAAAAAATAAAAAATAAAAAGCAGTATTAGTTATTTTACAAAAATAATCTTTTCCTTGTCATTACTTTTTTATTTCTTTTATTTTTAGACGGACAATTTTGGTAATATAAAAAGTACCTAATCACGTAGAATCTTTTGTGAAAATCTCTCTCCAATTTGGAGAGATTTAAAAAGAGAAGTTTGAGGGATAAGTCTTTCTCCCCATTTCTTTCATTTCTCTCCATTTCTTCTCTTTAGTAAAACAAACAAGTGATTAGGGGGGAAAGAATTACATTTCTTTTCTCTCCAAATAACTCAAACCAAACGGAATGTAGGGATATGTAATTTTCGGGACAGAAATCTCTGCTCGGCAACTACATATCTAGACAAAAATATGAAAAATTCTGAGCATGAAAAACCGAGCACCCATGTCGAAATGGATAACAAATGGAGGAAATCACACAACCCTACCTTCCAACAATTAGTGAAAGTGGACTTCCAGAGTTCCTGTTTCAGAAAAAGAGACAGAGAATTGTAGATAGATAGATAGATAGAGAGAGAGAGAGAGAGAGAACAAAGCGAAGATATGAAGCAAGAGGGAGAAGGCAAAGCAGAGAAGGAGAAACCTGAAAGGGGAAAGCATCAAAGCAGCGCATAGCTTGTGGGTAAAATCAACATTGAAGTCTATCTTGGCTGTACAAAAGCAATAACCCGTAACTATCACTAAAATCAATCGCTCAAGAACTGATAAATCACTGAAAATGTTACTAAAATCGGCACAGAATATGTGGAATGTGGGTGTGAATACTTGTGGGTTTTGTTCGAAAATGCAAGAACTGACCTTTGCCGGCATGGATACTCTTCTGAGCCCCCATCCCATTACTGGTTCCACCATTCAAATGGAACCATCAATCACGCAGAAGAAGAAATAGAGACGAGAAAGAGTGGAAGAGAGACGGAATGTAGACGGGAATGTTTGTGCTTTGCGTGCGAGTGATGTTTGGCAGCCGTAAGCCTGTTCTTGGGGTAATTCTAATTCCACCTTTGCCACACATAAAATTATTTTTTTTTTTTAATAATTATTTCTTTTTAAGAAGGAGAGAAAAAATGGATGAAAGGTTAGTCAAGGAAGAAAAAGTCTACCTTTGGAGAAGTTTTATTCATCTCTAAAATTGGAAGAAAGTGGAAGAAAAAGTGAAGTGATAAATATAATTAATTTTTATAATATTAATTAAAGTTTTTTTAATTTATATATGTATAATAATTTGTTATCTATACAAATTAGATTATTTATAAAATTACAATTCTTTTCTTAAAACACTATCGTAACACACACATACACATATATATATTTATTTATATATATATATATATATATGTATATCAAGAATTCGTAAAAAGTATTCTTTTTGAATTCATTCTTTTATGTAAATTAATTCAAATATTTAAATTAAGGAATCTATTTAAATGTGGCGTAAAAGTCAAATGTGTGCTTTACGTCCCACATACTTATCATTATTATTTTTTAATTAATTTGTGTATAAATAAAATGTATCTATCTATTATATTATAACTATTATTTCTTTGAGCTTAAAAGTTTTAATTTAATTTTTTAATTTTTTAAAATTTTTTAATTTAACAATAACACGTCATGTTATGATTGGTTAACATTAATCATTTTTAAGTTTAAACATTGTTAGAGATCCATTAATTTTGAAATAGTTTATTAATTTGCCTTTAAAAGAATGGTGAATATTCAGTTATTTTAAAAAATGTCCCTCAAACTTGCTTTAAAGAATAGAAGTACATTTGGTACAATAGAAGATAAATAATTTTTATAGATTGTTTCATAAGAATATCTATAAATTATTTGGAAAATGCTCACCAATCTAAAAATAATACATTAATTTCATAAATTAACGTGATTAATTTGTTAGACATTCTTAATTTAAAAATGATGAGTAAATATTAATAATTATAATTTTATGCAAAAAAACGTAAAAAGTTTCCGTAGTGCCCGAATTGAACAATTTTGTAAATAATACATTAATTTCATAAGTTAACATTATTAATTTGTTATACGTTCTTAATTTAAAAATGATGAATAAATGTTAATAATGATCATTTATTTATTTTTTAATGCACATCTAATTAGTTTTTCTTAAATTGAGAAATAATTATATATACTATACATTATTACAAAATGCTATCAGTTTTTTGAGCTTAAAACTTTTAATCTAAAATTTTTAAAATTTTGAACGCAAATGTAAGTTATTTATTAGTCTTTTAATCATCAATGATTATATGATTAATAGGATAACATCATTCAATTCTTTTTTTTTTTATTTTATTAACATTATATGTAAAAAGTAAATTAAATGTTAACATTATTAAAAATATACTTTTAGATTATTAATTTACAAATACTATTTTATCAACATAATTTAAAAAATATTTATAGTAAAAATAACAAGCATTCTTAAATTTATATATATTTAATTATTTGCAACTTTGTTTATATACTTTCTCTTCTATTATACTAGCAGTGAATCTGTACTATGCACGATTTACTGCATTTTATTTATATTTTTATATTTATTTATTTAATAAAAAATATTTAATTGTTTTTTTAATAAAAAACAATTATTTGCAACTTATTTAATAAAAATATTTTTAATTATTTGCAACTTTGTACTATGCACGGTTTACTGCATTTTAATTATATTTTTATATTTATTTATTTAATAAAAAATATTTATTTATTTTTTTTTTACACTTTGTTAGAACGACAATTTCAACTTATATTTATTGTCTAAAAGTTATATATTTTATTGACTTTATATTGATTGTAATTAATATTAATTCTAATTTCATTATATGTATAGTTCATTATATTTGATTTTTTTTTAGTTTTACTAATTGAATTTGTTTGATTATACGTATGATTTATTTATATTTTTTAAAATTAATATTGAAAATAATTTGTATGCATATAGAGAAAGGTGAATTTTTCTCTTAATTATGTATAAATAACGATTTTTTATAAAATAATTATATATTAATTTTTTTTGCAATCAATTTCAAAAATTCACTATTATGGATGCCAAAAACAAAAAAAATTATTTTAAAAATACTTACTATATATTTGATTAGGAAGGGGTCCATAAAAAACGAAATTTTCATAAATTATAGAATAAATCTGTTAATAGGTTTTTAAAATAACTTTAAAAAATTTGAATTAATTGGTAGCCATTAGATTGCTTCATTAAATTACCATAATTAATCTAAATAAATAATTAACTTTAATCAAAAAATAAAATTTTAAAAAATCACACAAGAGATAACAAATTTATTTTATTTTTTTAAAAACTAAAGATTTGGAAATATTTTTTTAAAAAACTTGTTCAAATTTTTAGGTATGTATGTTTTACTTAATTAGCTAACAATGTTTGTAAAGACTGATTCAAAATTATAGAGAAATGTATTTGATTTTGCTCAAATGAGAATTTTTTAAAATTAGTTTAAATTTAAATTAATAATTAATTTTAATTAAAAATAGATTTTGGACCAATCCCACAAAAAGATCATCATTTTTGTAAAAAATTTAAAATAAAAATTTGATAAACATGTCTTTTCGAAACATAATTTTCTGAAACAGATTCAAATTAGTAAAGATATATTATCTATAATTAATTATCTATCCACGTTTTTTTGGAATCGGTTCAAAATTGAAAGATAATTTACTTAATTTAGCTAAATGAGGATTTTTTTTTGAAAGCATGTTTTTCGAAAACTGGTTCAAATTAATTAATTAGCTGTCTCTATTAATTTAAATAAATAAATACCAATAATTAAAGAAAAATAGATTTTGGACCAATCACTCAAAGGAATTATGAATTTTTTTAAAATAAAAAAATAAAAAAATAAATTAAAAGTTTAGAGCACAAAGATATTAGAATATATTGGTTGAAAATATATTTTTTAGCAAATTGGTAGGAAGCCCATGTAAATTGGTACAACATATATTTTTCAAAAGTATACATTTTCAAAAATTCGCGTAAATTGATAGAAAATATATGTATAATTTAAGCAATTAGCAATAAATAAGAAACTGATAGGAAATTTATATATATTTGAAATAAATTGATATGAATATGTCTCGCCCCAAAATCCAATACATAAAGATCCAAGATTGAAGATGTCATATTTATATGAAGAAATTGAGAAGAGAAAATAACTCTATATTTTCTGTCTATTGAAACTGTACAATATATGGCCTATTTATAGG
>JAOTRH010000006.1:13614404-13647481 GCA_034768845.1 Heliamphora exappendiculata | reverse complement strand
ATATTTTCTGTCTATTGAAACTGTACAATATATGGCCTATTTATAGGCGAATATGGATAAACAATAAGAAGATATAACAGAATAAAATCAAATCAGAATAAAATCAATCTAATATTCTAATCAATCTAAATCTAATATTCTAACAATAACCCAAGGAATAAGGAATTTGGTATAAAAGTCCAACAATAATAAAAATAACATTTTCCAAGAAGTTTAACAAAAAAATATGCAAAAACATATAATAAAAATAGATATGGCTTCACTATTTTGGTCATAACTTTTTTTGCAAAACTAATTTTAATATGAAGTTACAATCATTGAAAAAAAGACTTCTGGAGTTTTAATTTGAGAATAAGAATGACCAAATTCGAAACAAACGTATCTTCCTAATTTTAATAGGAAGATACGTTTGTTTGAAAAATGGTCCAACAGGCAGAAAACAGACCGTGCGATAGACTAATCGATCGGTCCTCCGATCCGTCTAAAACAGGTTGCGATTTCTCAAGAAATTGAGGCTATGAAAAAATCGATTGATGGACCAATCGATTGGTCCATCGATCCGTCGAAAATCAACTTTGTTTTTTAGGTCTTTTTGAAGCCCTAACACTCAGCCAAACCTTTATTAATGAAAAAAAAAGGCACTAAAGCTTTAAAAAACATTTAATAAGTCTCCAAAACGGATTTAAAACTTCTAATCAAGTGGCACACAACAACCAACATCAAACAATTTTATAAAAAAATGACCTTAAAACCTTACAAAACAATGTTCTTGACATATAATTATTACAATGTTTGTATTTCTAATACAAAAATAATTACACATATTCTATCGATTCCAAATGATCACAAGTGTCTCTTGAGTCACTCTTATGCCAAAATATATTTTCCAACACCTGAAAGGTTTTATTTTGAACAACGTGAACCGAAACCCAATAGGATTCTAGATAGTTATATGAAACATGTGTCAGGGTTATATATTAAAATCATAAATTTTATTTGATTTTAGTATTTAATTTTATTTTTAATAAAATTATTTTTGTATTTTATAAAAATCTTAATGAGCAATTAATGCAATATTATTTCTTTAATATTATGCATGGTTATCCTTTATTCTATACAATATTTAATCTGATGTGTAGAGTACGGTTTGCACATAGAAGATCAGATTATAGGTTTTGCAAAATATAAGTTTTTGTTCACAATTTAGATAGAATTGGACAAATCATTGGTACGACTATAGTACAAAATTTTAGTAGGCATGCCTTGGTTACGGAGAACAGATAATAGCGTTATCTATTGTTCCGACTCTCTGTGCTAGTACACTTTATACGTGTTGAAGATGATCACATTGGGACAATTCATTTTATATTAACTATATAAATTAATTCACACCCAAAACTTATTATGGGTGTTTATACTCCTAATCTCGAAATAATTATTATTTATGCATATTTAATATTCGTTATTTTGATTCATTATAATGTGATCTTTTATGAGTCAATAGTCCCGGTTGCACGACATAATTTTACAAATTGGTATATGTGACCGATCAGTGAGTAAAACCTACCAAATGCCTCTATTTTTATTTTATTTTGCACAGCTTAATCACATTAACTAAACAATGCATTTTCACTTGTTAGTTAGCGAAAAAAGAAAGTTAAGGATAATTAAAATCCATGTTATTTAAGAAAATTTGTAATTAAATGGCAACGACTGAGAATCCTAAATTCTCATGTGAGCATGGAGTACTAAAATTTCGTAATCAAAATCGCGTACCTAATATTTTCGAGTTAAAGCAAAGAATTATGGATGAAGGTCACCGGTCAAAGTTTATAGTACACATTGGGATGATGAAAATGTATTAGAATGTAAAGCGAAATCGTGCGACAACAATTTTGTCAATAAAGCACAAAATAAGAAGTGCCAACTAATATTTGTGCAGCTCTTATTGCGCAACCAATGATTCTCGAAGAAGCAAAACTCATGCAAATGAAGAACGTTAAATTGAAGAAACACAATTCAATTTAGGAACACAATTCAATTTAGGTAATTGTAGACCATTTAACAAAATCGACTCATTTCTTACCAGTCAGATATACGCATACAATAGACCAACTTGCTCGTCTCTAAATTTAAGAAATCGTACGACTACACGGTGTACCTGTGTCAATCCTATCCAATCGTAACCCAAAATTTGTCTCTAAATTTTGGGAACGCTTTCAAAAAGCAATAGGAACAAAGTTACGTTTCAGTACAGCATTTTATCCTTAGACAGGCGGCCAGTCAGAACGAACCATTCAAACTCTAAAAGATATGCTACAAGCATGCGCAATAGGTTTTCAAGGTAGTTGGGAAGAACATATGCTTTTGGCTGAATTCGCCTAAAACAACAGCAATCAAGCAAGTATCGGGATGGTACCATATGAAGCTCTTCATGGAAAACAATGTAGATCTCTTATATGTTGGACAAAAGTAGGCCAAGACCAACTCACTGGACTAGAGCTTGTGCCTAAGACAACAAAAAAGATTAAACAAGTTCGTGAAAGATTGAAGATCGCATAATATTGACAGAAAAGCTACGTAGACTAGCGAATATGAAAGAATTGGAGTTCAAAGAAAGTAATTGGGTGTTTTTGAAAATATCACCCATGAAAGGATTGGTACGGTTTAAGAAGCGAGGAAAACTCAACCCTTGATACGTTGGACCATTCGAAATTATCGAAAGAATTGGACCCGTAGCCTACCGTTTAGCTCTAACACCAGAGTTAGCCAACATGCATTACGTTTTTCACGTTTTGATGTTACGAGAGTACATTACAGACCCTACGCATGTCTTAACTTGGCCACCAGTCAAAATAGAGACAGATTTTAATTACCAAGTGCGAACTATACGTATTCTAGAACGACAAGAATAATAATATTTTTGAAGAAAACTAATTATTTTTAGACAAAATAATTTATAAAAGCAAGTAATTAAGTTATGTGTAACTCGCATATTTTCAAAATAACTTTAAAAGAACCATGTTGATATTACGTAAATCCCTAAGAAACTACTCGTTTTCTTTCTTCATTTTTTTTAACACTCTTAAATTCACTCTCTAATATGAGAGAAGATGGAGACTAGAAAGTCCCCTTAAATAGCTGTCGGAGAAAGCCATGCACATGGACCCGAATCTATTCATCGTGATAATAAGTGATTTCATCTTATCCTCCATGGGAGATTTTTACCTATGAATTTTACTTTGGTGCTTTAAGCACACAAAGTGTTTCCAAGTTTTATTTATTTATTTATTTATTATTATTATATTATTCATTTGAGTAGATCATGATATCATCGATGAATATGACGACAAAATCATCTAGATAATCCTTAAATACTCGATTCATCAAATCCATAAATACGGCATGTGTATTAGTTACACCAAAAGGCATGACCAAAAACTCGTAGTGTCTGTATCAAGTGCAAAAAACTATCTTTTTCACATCTTTCGTCTTCACCTTTAGTTGATGGTAGCCAGATCATAAATCAATTTTGAAAATACTCGAGCTCCCTGCAATTGATCAAATAGGTCGTTGATCCTTGGAAGAGGATATCTATTCTTGATTGTGACCTTATTTAATTATCGATAGTCGATACACAATCTTAGTTGCCGTCCTTTTTCTTTGTGAATAAGACAGAAGCTCCCCATAGCGATACACTTGGTCTAATGAATCCCTTTTCTAATAGTCCCTGTAACTGAGTCTTCAACTCCTTTAGTTCTATAGGGGCCCTGCAATATGGGATTTTTTAAATCGGTTGCGTTCCAAGAATGACTTTAATGGAAAACTCAATTTTCCTATTAACAAGTGTTATTGGCAATTTGTCAGGGGATACCTCTGAGAATTCATGCACTACGAAAATGTTAGTTGGACTCGATTTAGCGGTTGGGTCTAACATTACGCTACAAAAATAGCCTTGGCAACCTTTGCTCAAAAGGCGTCGAGGAATTAGTTACTACTCTCCTATTTGTCTTGTGGTATACGCATCAAAATCCATGAGAATTTAGTCTTCATTTTTTTACATATAACTTTATTTCGAGTCAGACGCTTACACTTCTATAATATCTTTTCCCTTATTCCAATACATAGGACCATTTACTGATGGCTCAGACCTTGTCTTAGCATCCCATTCATTAAGCCTAATGGGATAGTGCTCCACATCTCTATACTGTTCGGGGTTCCACTCTCCTATTCATTCTGATGCGGCTAGTGCAAGTGGAGGTGCAAGTAAGGGCAAATGGAAACATGGGTACTAGTACTCGTACTAATGCTGGTGCAAATGCAAGGTCAAACTATAGGTATTGCTATATCGATATCCCTACTCCTTGCTCTCCTGGCCCGAGTGTAAAGTCTGGTAGGGGCCACGACAGACTGTATCCTGTGGCTTTAACTTGATTCACTACTTCCTCGTATTCTCCTGGGATTTCTGACAAGTCCAATGCTTTTTGATAAGCTAAGTTGCTGGTACGTAATTGATGTTGAGCTTTGGCCTTTTTCAACGGCGTAGGGTAGTAAAAATTATTTCTTTCTTCTTTCACTACTTCTTCTTGTAAGACACGGTTCGCGTCTCCAAAAGTTGCATGATCATACACGTCACGCGGGAGGGGTTGTATGTAAATTTGTCCATTTTCAAAAAAAATAGCTTGATATCTGCCCCATGTATCCCAACTTCTGTGTGGTTCCATCTTTACTATACACAATATTCATTCTTGTTAGTATTAAACATATTTATAGTAGAAACATGTAATTCAAACAATAAAAATAAGATTTTTTATACATATATTTTTTTTCTTCTTTTATGTATTTTATTATTATTACCTCTCCCTTTTTTTACCCATTTTTTCTTATTTTTTTAATATATAACTATCTTCAAAATAATATCACTACTATATTACACATCATCAATAACTACATTTCCTCAATATAATGACTTTACTACGATATATATATATATAAAAGAGAGAATTTATTTATATAATTTTTAATTTCCAAACGTGTGATCTCTTGTTTCATTTTCTTTAGACAAAAGAGAAAATCTTATTTCTTTGTATAGTAATTTTGTTGATTTTTTAGAGTTCTATTTTCTTCTTTTTTATATAAAAAAAAGTTTTATATAGGAGAACCATTTATCTAGACAAAAGAACCAAAGAAAAGCTTCTAGACATTAAAGACTAATATGACCTCCAAACCAATTTTGACTCTCCTAGATGGCATAAATTTTTTTTCGATCTACAGGGATACCTCGCAGCAAGGACTAGGTTGTGTTCTCATGCAAAATGGGAAGGTTATTACCTACACTTCGCGGCAGTTAAATAATTATGAGAAAAACTAGCCTACCCATGATCTAGAGTTAGTTATAACGATATTTGCTCTTAAAATTTGGCGTTATTACCTCTACGGAGTGAAGTGTGATATCTTCACTGATCATCAGAGCTTAAAGTACATCTTTACACAGAATGAATTAAATCTAAGACAACATCGGTGGCTTGAGTTGTTGAAAGACTATAATATCAATATTTAGTATCATCCTAGAAAAGCCAACTTAGAGGCTAACGCTCTTAGTCAAAAATCAATGGGTGCATTAAATTGCTTAATCGTGCGACAACAATTCCATATGGAAAACACTAAACAATAAGTGCCAACCAATCTTCGTGCAACTCTTATTGTGCAACTAATGATTCTTGAAGAAGTAAAGCTCAGGAAAATAGAGGACGTTAAATTGAAGAAAATTCACGATCAGATGGCAACGACTAAGAATCCTGATTTCTCATTTGAGCATAGAGTACTAAAATTTTGTAATCGAAATTGCGTACCTAATATTTTTGAGTTAAAGAAAAGAATCGTGGATGAAGGTCACCGGCCAAAATTTACAGTACACCCTGGGATGATAAAAATGTATCAGGATATGAAGCGAAATTATTGATGGATTGGCATGAAGAAAGACCTCAATGACTACATTAGTCGATGCCTACAATATTAGCAAATCAAAGCCGAAGATGAAAGCAAGCTGGACGTTTGCATTCTTTGCCATTAACAGAATTGAAATGGGAACATCTTACCATGGACTTCGTCATAGGGTTACCTCAAACAGTTAAGGAACACAATTCAATTTGGGTAATCGTAGACCGTTTAAGCAAATTGGCTCACTTTCTACCGGTCAGAAATACGCATACAATAGACCAACTTGCTCGTCTCTACATTCAAGAAATCGTACGACTACACGGCATACCTATGTCAATCGTATCCGATCGTGATCCAAAATTTGTCTCTAAATTTTGGAAAAGCTTTCAAAAAGCAATGGGAACAAAGATACATTTCAGCACAACATTTCATCCTCAAACAGACAACCTGTCAGAACGAACCATTCAAATTCTAAAAGATATGCTACAAGCATGCGTAATGGATTTTCAAGGAAGTTGGGAAGAACATCTACATTTGGCTGAATTTGTTTATAACAACAGCTATCAAGCAAGTATCGGTATGGCACCATACGAAGCTCTTTATGGAAACAATATAGATCTCCTATATGCTGGACAAAAGTAGGCCAGCAATAACTCACGGGACCAAAGCTTGTGCTCGAGACAGCAAAACAGATTAAACAAGTTCGTGAAATTTTGAAGATCGCACAAGATCGACAGAAAAGCTACGTAGGAGTGGTACGATTTGGGAAGCGAGTAAAACTCAACTCTCAATACGTTGGACCATTCGAGATTATCGAAAGAATTGGACCCGTAACTTATCGTTTAGTTCTAATACCAGAGTTAGCCAACGTGCATGATGTTTTCCACGTTTTGATATTACGAGGATACATTGTAGACCCTACGCTTGTCTTGACTTTGCCACTCGTCAGAATAGAGACAGATTTTAGTTATTAAGTGCGACCTATACGTATTCTAGATCAACAATAGAAACAGTTTCGTAATAAGATGATATGCCTAATTAAAGTCTGATGAGATTACCACTCTTGAGGTGAAGTTACGTGGAAAAAAGAAAGTGATTGCGCTAACAATACCCTCAATTATTTGAGTAAAGGTATAATTAATTTAATAACTGATCTTTTCTTAAGAAAATCATAAGTTTGGAGAATCAAATTTCTTAAGATGGAAAGAATGTAGTGACCTTATTACATTTAAGTAATAAAAAAAATAAGTAAAATAATGTACAATAGATAATAATAAAAATAAATAAATAATATAATAACAATAAATCAAAAAAGAAAACATGGAAACACTTGGTGTGCTTAAAGCACCCAAGTAAAACCCAAAAATAAAAATCTCCACTAGAGGATAAGATGAAATCACTTATTATCATGACAAAAATATTTGGCCCCGTGTGCGTGTTTTTCTCCGGTAATTATTTAAAGGGACTTTCTAGCCTCCATCTTCTCTCATATTGAAAAGTGAATTTAAGAGTGCTAAAAAAAAAAAAAACGAAAAAAATGAAGAAGAAAGAAAACGAGCAATCTCTTGGAGATTTACGCAGTATCAATGTTGTTCTTTTAAAGCTATTTTGAAAAATATGTGAGTTACTCATAACTTAATTACTGTCTTTTATAAATTGTTTTTATCTAAAAATAATTAGTTTTTTTCAGAAGTATTCTTTTGTTTATTAATCATATACCATGAATATCATTATAATTATATGATAGTTGTATAATTTATAGAACTAATATGATTGATAATGTGCAGTTCGAATGGTATTTCTTAATTTGAAGGAAAAAAAAATAAAGATACCAGGAGCTGAAATAAAACGGGTGGAACCACGACCAGATAGTTACGGATTTATATCATACCCAAAAAATTAAGCTTAGGATCGCTCCCTAAAATACTGACAAATACGTTGAATAAGAAATTATTGGATATTATTATTATCATTGCTATTGTATTTGATAATATTAATCGTACTAATATTATTATATATGAGCTTATTTAGTAAATAAGAAAATTTTAGTTAATGTGATATCTTCTTGTTGAATTAGTAATTTTGTTATGTAGCACTCATATAAGATATTGCTCATAATGTTGTTGTTGACTTTTTAGGAGAATAAAAGAAAGTTGCTAGAAGAAAAAAAAATAATGAAGAATAAAAATAATGAAATCAAAGGTAAAAATCCATAGGCAAAAATCTTTTACGGAGGAAAAGTTAAAATCACTTATTATCGCGATGAAAAGATTCGGGCCCATGTGCGTGGCTTTCTTCAGCGGCTATTTAAGGGAACTTTTTGGTCTCCATCTTCTCTCGAATTGAAATGTGAATTTAAGAGTATTAAAGAGAGAGAGAGAACGAAAAACAAATAGTCTCTTGAGGATTTATGCAGTATTAACGTGATTCTTTTAAAGCTATTTTTAAAATATGTGAGTTACACATAACTTAATTACTTACTTTTATAAATTCTTTTTATCTAAAAATAATTGGTTTTTTTTAAGTATTCTTTTGTTTATTAATCATATACTATGAATATCATTATAGTGATATGATAATTGTATAATTTATCAAACTAATGTAATTGATGATGTACAATTCGAACGGTATTTCTCGGCCTAAAAAAAAAAATAAAGATACCAGGAGGTGAAGTAAAATGGGTGGAGCCACCGCCATGTGGTGACGGGTTGATATCATACCCAAAGAATTAAGCTTAGAGTTACTCTCTATGATACTGGGAGGAACCGTTAAACAAAAAATTATTAGATATTATTATTATTGGTATTATTATTACTATTATTATTGTATTTGATAATATTAATAGTACTAATATTATTACATATGAGCTTATTTAGAAAATAAGAAAATTTAAGCACACCAAGTGTTTCCAAGTTTTATTTATTTATTTATTTATTGTTATTATATTATTCATTTATTATCATTACTTATTTTATTTTATTTTTTGAGTTACTTAAATGTAGTCAGGTCGCTACACCCAACGAGTTGGACAGCAATATTAATCGTATGGTGAATATTAATTATTAACGAAATTCACGTTTCGATTGTTCAGGATTGACGATATCCCTTTAAGGAAGTTTATAAGTTTTGATCGGGCCAAACCCAACATGTAAATTTAATTATTCGATCGTCAAATAAATTAAGTAGAAGGGTTTAAGATATTTTAAGAATTCGATTAAATTAAATTATCAGTAATTAAATTTAATTGGCATTTATCAAGAATCTTAACGTAGGGAGATAAATTAAGTATTTAATAACATAAGTTCGAATAATCGGCTTGAAAATATGGCAGAAAGTGCAATTACGATTCTTTAGTGGTATGAATTGTAATTTATATTTTTATAAAATTACCTTAGGGATAGAATTTTTTTTTATAAATACATTAAAAGTCCAATTCACATTTACTTAACAAGTCTCTGTTGTAATCCCATACATATGCGGTTATGCTAAACACAACTCATAAATCGTCTTTTAAAACTAGGATTTTCACGTATTCTTTATTGTGATTAGTTTACCAGGTTTAAGTTCACGAAGTATCGTAACGCACTATACTCGTGACTTGCATCAGGAATACAGTAGAAGGCTTGATCGGAGATTCAACTCGAATAATTCACATTTGTGGTTATTGCAGTAACCAAAATCAATTTACCAGGTTTCGAAATGGATAATCCCAAATCTAAATTTGGGAGTACGGGTTTTATTTTAATTGTTCGATATCAAAAAATTTTGATCTGAGGTCTGTTTCGGCAATTACCCGACCAGTAAATTTTTCATCAAAAAATCGTATTTAAATTAATAATCTTGGTAATTTCCTTCCAATAATTGGTATCAGAGCCGTTTTATTATATTTACGATTAATCGAGAGGTCATGTAGATTTAGGACTGTGTTAACTTTGTTTTGTAGGCGTTCTAATCCCGATTTTTTTATCGTCATTATTTTCATACTTGATTGAATATGTGAATGATGATTATTTTTTTTTAATCACGATGGTTGATCGTGATAGTTATTTAAAAATCTATTTAAAAAAATCATAAATAGAAAATCTGAAACATGCTTTAAAAAATTCAATTATACCAAACAGATAAGTATGTTAAATTTGCAGAGTTACATTTATCTCCAAAATAAAAGAGCTCAAAAAATTACTAAAGTCATTTGGATGTTCTGATATTTATACATGACAGCATTTAGAATAGTTTTGAAAAATTCAATTATGTTAAGGAGATACACATGTTAAGCTTACTGAGCTAAATTTATCTCCCTAATTACAATTACCCAAAAAACTATCAAATTAATTCTACATGTTTCTTAGTGTTGATGTCCTCCCCATTTGAATTGGCACAATTATATTAGGTTAATATTATATTAGTATTTTATTATTAAAAAAAAAGGTAGCCGGATTCGGTGGTTGTAGAGATATACACATATTAATCACAGAAGCAATCTAATTCTCCAAATCAGAGAATTAAAGAAACCAAATCAGTTTCCCTTCATATGATCATCAACGTGAAACAGTGAGCCAGTGTTAAAAGTTTTTGATGAAGATCAGCCTATGTTTGTGCATGAATCGGATGTCAAACGAAACCCGATCGTCATGAAATTTAAGGGACTGTCTCACGGCACTTGAATCTTGTTAACCAACGATTTTGATTGTCAACCAGTGAAATCTAAACTTAAGTTTATTTTTCACTTAGAATCTATTTTACGGTGACGATATTTAATATTTTTTGAAAAATATTATTCTTAATATTGTTATCCTTTAAGTATACTTAGAGAGTTAATTATGTAAGCTCATTATTTTGACATAGTGAAGATTTGGAATCGAACTTCGGTCCCGTAAATTTTTTTCTTAGGGATTTTTCACGTAAAAATCGGCATCGTGCATTTATTTATTATTTTTTATTCTGCTATTCTGGGTCTCATTTAATTAAGCACGAAAAAAGGAAAAAATATTTTATTCCGCTGCAGGCTATTTTGTTTAATTTTTTCCAACAGTGGTATCAGAGCACGGTTCAGATACGATCCGGGTATATTCAGTTCTTGTGCTTGATTAAATGGAGGAATTATCTGGTGTTATGATTAAATTGAATTTATTGAATTATTTGATATGAAAATCACGGATGGAAGATGTCCTTTACACTAAGAATTTATATATGTTGATTGAAGATAATAGCAAGAAGCCAAAAAAAACTACTGATGAGGAGTGGAATGTTATGAATAGAAAAACAGTGGATTAAACCCGTACTTGGGTGGATCAAAGTATTTTTTTCCATGTGGCTTAAGAAATCAATGCCCATACGTTGTGGAAAGAAATTAGAGTCATTGTACGAGAGGAAGACTGTCCAGAATAAAGCATCTTTGATAAGACGGTTGGTGAATCTGAAATACAAAGACAGCCGAAGTCTAGCCGAGCACCTCAGTGACTTTCAGGAATTGATCAATCAGTTAACTACTATGAAGATGGTTCGGGATGACGAGTTACAGGCCCTACTACTATTGAGTTCCTTGCCAGACAGTTGGGAAACACTAGTTGTGGCAATCAGTAACTCAGCACCGAACGGAGAAGTCACCATTGATATGGTGAAGGATAGCATATTCAATGAGGAGGCAAGACAGAAAGGGCAGGAGATTTTAGTCGAGTCAAATGCCTTGGTCACAGACAAGAGGGGGAGGAGTACAAATAGAAAATCTTCCAACAGTGACAGGCCAAGAAGCAAGTCAAGAGGAAAATCTCAATCCAGGAAGGAGATTAAGTGTTTCTATTGCGACAAAATAGAGCACATGAAAAAGGAATGCAGAAAACTGAAAAGAGATCAGAAACATGGCAAGTTTGACCACAAGAAAGATAAGAAGGATACAGTTGCAGCAGCTTCACTAGAAGGCGAGACTATCATTGTTTGTGATGATGGGTTCATTGGGATCACAAGATAGGAATCCAGTTGGGTGATTAACTCAGGTGCCTCCTTCCATGTCGCTGCACATAAGAAATACTTCATGACTTATACAACCGGCGATTTTGGTCACGTCAGAATGGATAATGAATGTATGTCCGACATAGTGGGAATGGAAGATGTCAGTTTAGAGACCACTACAGGCTGCAGATTAGTACTCAAGAACGCCAGACACGTGCCAGAGATCAGGTTTAATCTTATATTCACCGGTCAGTTGGATGATGAAAGCTACAAGAATCACTTCGGGGACGAAAATTAGAAACTCAGCAAAGGGTCCCTAATTGTTGCAAAGGGAAAGAATACATCTAGTCTCTACACTTTGGAGGCAAAGCTTAGCAAATGAGTGATCAGCATAGTTGAGCAAGACACCACCACCGAGCTATGGCACAAGCAGCTCGGACATATGAGTGAGAAGAGCATGCAAGTT
Organism: Heliamphora exappendiculata; assembly: GCA_034768845.1. Lineage (NCBI taxonomy): Eukaryota > Viridiplantae > Streptophyta > Magnoliopsida > Ericales > Sarraceniaceae > Heliamphora > Heliamphora exappendiculata. Next base: position 13,635,126 of record JAOTRH010000006.1, on the reverse strand, counting down.
CTAGCAAGGAGTGAGCTTCTACCTGAGATAACGGATACTTGTTTTAAAACTTGCATTCATTGTTTAACTGATAAACAACATAGAATCCCGCACAATAGAGTCCCTGCATCTAGGAAGTCAAATATCCTAGACTTAGTACATTTTGATGTTTGTGGTCCCATGAATATTACTACTATGGGTGGTGTTAGATATTTTGTGACATTTATTGATGATCACTCACGGAAGGTTTGGACATATGCTTTAAAAACTAAAGACTATGTGGTAGATGCGTTCAAGCATTTTCAGGCTAGTGTGGAAAGACAGACAGAAAGATCATTGAAGTGCATCCGGACTGACAATGGTGGTAAGTACCGAGGACCGTTCCAATAGTTCTGTGAAGTTAAGGGCATCAGGCATGAGATGATCATCCCAAAGACACCAAGACATAATAGGCTGGCAGAAAGGATGAACAGGACAATTATGGAAAGGGTTAGATATTTGTTGTCACATGCAAAATTACCAAAGACTTTGTGGGGCTAGACAATGAGGACATCAGTTGATCTGATAAATCTATCTCCATCAGCTCCGCTTGAGGGTGATATACTAGACAGAGTATGGACGAAAAAAGATCTCCTGTGAGCACTTGAAGGTATTTTGGTACAGAGCATTTGTTCACATTACTAGAGATGAAAGGTCAAAACTTGACGGGTAATCAAAACAATGCATTTTTTCTGGGATATGACCGAGAAGAATTTGGGTACAGACTTTGCGGTCCTATTGACAAGAAGACCAACGAAACCATAGAAGACATGAGTAAGAAAAAGGAACCAGCTACACAGGCAGAATATCCAATTGATACATATCCAGTCCTTCCACCGACCGAGCATAATAATGACGGGAGAGACATACAAGATAGTGTAGATGCTGATGAGGATACGCCTACAGTTGATGGTACGGTCCCAGAAGAGCAGACAGGGCATGCTCACATTGATACTCCAATAGAATCACAGTTGAGAAGGTCTACTAGGGAGCATCAAATCACTAGCAGATATCCACCTACTGAATATTTGATGCTTACAGATGGGGGAGAGCTAGATTGTTATCAGAAAGCAGTTGAGCATGAACAGAGGAACGAGTGGATAAATGCCATGCAATAAGAGATAAAATCCTCGCATGAGAATCAGACATATGATCTAGTAAAGTTGCCAAAAGATAAGAGAATATTGAAGAATAAATGGGTCTACATATTGAAAATAGAAGAAGGAAACTCACAGCCCAGGTACAAGGCTAGGTTGGTTGTGAATGGATTCAGTCAGAAGAAATGTATTTATTTTGAAGAAATCTTCTCATCTGTTATGAAGATGACATCCATTCGGACAGTTCTCGGGTTAGCTGCAAATTTTGATTTGGAGATTGAGCAGACGGATGTGAAAACAGCCTTCCTCCACGGTGATTTAGAAGAAGAGATTTATATGGAACAGCTCAAGGGGTTCAAAGTCAAAGGTAAAGAGAATCTAGTGTACAAGCTAAAGAAGAGTCTAAATGGGTTGAAGCAGGCACCGCGGCAGTGGTACAAAAAATTTGATCAGTTCATAACCAAACACGAGTTCAAGAAGACCGCTTCAGACCATTGTGTGTTCCTAAAGAAATTGGCTGGAGGTGACTTCATTATATTGCTGCTATACGTGGACGATATGTTGATCATCGATCACGACATGAGCAATATTCAGAAACTTAAAGTAGAGTTGAGCAAGTCCTTTGCAATGAAGGATTTGGGATCGACTAAGCAGATACTTGGCATAAAGATCACCCGGAATAGGAAGAATCACACACTATGGCTCTCACATGAGAGGTATATTGAAAAAGTACTTCAGAGGTTCAACATGGACAAGACTAAACCTGAAAGTGCTCCACTTGCTAGTCATTTTAGACTCAGTTTACAACAAAGTTCGACAAGTGAGAAAGAGAGGGCAGAGATGAAAAAAGTTCCTTATTCGTCCGCAGTAGGGAGTCTAATGTATGCAATGGTGTGTACAAGGCTAGACATAGCATATGCAGTTGGCGTGGTGAGTAAATTTCTGTCAAATTCGGGAAGTGATCACTGGAAAGCAGTGAAATGGATCTTTCGGTACCTCAGAGGCACTTCTAGAGTTTGTTTATACTTTGGTCAGAGCAAACCTGAGTTAGAGGGTTTCACAGGCGCTGACATGGCATGAGATGTTGATTCCAAAAAATCTACATCATGATACATGATTACATTTGCAGGAGGGAGCTATATCGTGGTAGAGCAGATTACAGAAGTGCGTTGCACTATCCACCACAGAGGCCGTGTATATTGCAGTGGCAGAAGGCTATAAGAAAATGCTGTGGATGAAGTGGTTACTACAAGAGTTGGGGTTGACACATGAGAAGTACGCACTTTTTTGTGACAGCCAAAGTACAATTTTAATTTGAGCAAGAACCCACAATTTCACTCAATGTCAAAACACATTGACGTGAGATATCATTGGATTCGGAATGTGTTGAAAGAAAAACTATTACAATTAGAGAAGATCCATACCGACCAGAATGGTGCAGATTGATAACAAATACTCTACCCATGGAGAAGCATATTTTTTGCAGAAAGGCAACGGGTATGATAGATCCCTCCACGTGAGGCGGGAGGGGGAGTTTGTTGGTATCCGCCCCATTTAGGGTGGCACAATTATATTAGGTTAATATTATATTAGTATTTTATTATAAAGAAAAAAAGGTAGCCAAATGGTTTTTGGAATCCCAATTTTATAAGAAAACCCTATTATATTAGAAATCCTAATTTAAATTGAAGTGGCCTTAATAGGCTTAATCTATATAATACCCATTGAGTATTCGGTGGCTGTAGAAATATACACATCAATCACAGAAGCAATCTAATTCTCAAAAGAGAATTTAAGAAACCAAATCAGTCTCCCATCATCTGATCATCAACGTGAAACAGTGAGCTGCGTTAGAAGTTTTTTATGAAGAACAGCCTATGTTTATACATGGATCGGATGTCAAATGAATCCCGATTGTCATGAAATTTTAGGCACGGTCTCTCGGCGCTTAAATCTTGTTAATCAACGGTTTCGATTATCAACTAGTGAGATCTAAATTTAAATTTATTTTTTAGTTGGAATCCACCTTACGGTAACGGTATTAAATATTTTTTTCGAGAATATTATTGTTAATGTTGTTATCCTCTCGATATGCCTAGAGAGTTAATTCTGTAAGCTCATTATTTTGACATAGGGAAGATTTGGAATTGAATTCGGTCCCGTGATTTTTTTCCTTATGGGTTTTTCACGTAAAAATCGGTGTCGTGTATTTATTTATTATTTTTTATTCTGTTATTCTAGATCTCATTTAATTAAACACGACAGGAGGAAAAAATATTTTATTCCACTACATGCTATTTTGTTTAATTTTTTCCAACACTCAAAGTATGTAAATATACCATTAATGAAGAGTATTAAAAATTTAAGCACTTCTGATGAGATAAGAATCAAATAAGAAATAGTTTAGTAAAACATCAACCACCACACCTATGATTTCTGAAATGTTATTAATCTCTTATCTTGCTTAGGTTTTCTATTAAATTAGTCCGATCATTAAATTTTCGCTTAGCTGTGCCTTACTTGGCGTATTTTTTGAATAAATATTTATGATCGAATCCGTTCATTACATAAAACTCGTCGAGTTTGTTTAGCATGTAAAAATTCAGATTCATCCGATATCTGTAACTTAGTGATTGAATAAGATCTCCTAATAAATAAATAAATATTATAATTTTAAAAAATATTATTAAACAAATGTTACTCAATCACTTATGTACATATATCAGATGAATCTAAATTTTAATATATTAAACAAATTCGACGAGTTCTATATAATGAACGGATTTGATCATAAAAATTTATTCATAAAACACGCCAAACAAGGCAGAACTGGGCGAAAATTTAATGATTGGACTAATTTGATGCAAAACTTAAACCAGATGAGAGGTTAATGATATTTCAGAAACCACATGGGTGGTGGTTGATATTTTATTAAATCTCATGGGAAGTCACTATAATTTACCATAAATTAAAACATATTACAAATTCAAAGTAAATGAAATTATTGAAGTATTATGCGTCATCCCCGTGTATAAATATTTATAAAATAAATTTAAACTTAAATTGTTGTATATACATGGACAATTCTTTTTTTAAAAATATAAATGGATTGACTTTGCCCAATTTTCTTATTGCACAATTTCTGTTTGAAATTAATAAAATGTGTTGGCTTTTAACATTTATTCAACATTGTTACTGGTATTTTTTAATATTTTTATCTTTTATCATTTTTAATTAATAACTGTGCTATAAATTATTAAATAATTTGTTATTATTATTGTTATTTTTATAATATTTTTTACAATGAAATGATTAACCATAAAATTACTCTAAATGAATAAATATGTCAAAGAAATATATTAACTTCTATCACTAGTTAATGTGGATCTATTAGATGAAAAACAATTAAAAGTCAAATTAGCAAATTAAAGAAAAGTCAGCTGAACTTAATAAATTAAAAAAAACATTTTATTATAAGGGATGTCAACAATTCTCATCACTTTTTTTTTCTCCCTGTATCTCATCTTATTCCTTTTTCTCCCATAGTATAACTAATTTTCTTAAGAATAATGTTCCACCCCCCGAAACTAAATAATTTCTACAATAAGAAATCTTCATCTAAACAACCATAAAGAATATGACTTCAAGCCTTACAATTATATGTGCATTAAATACAACATAAATCTCGAAGCCTCCAAATAAAATCACCCGACGCTCCATGGCATCAAACTATGAATTCTCATTCACTATCTGAAATGGGGGTTAAACAAACACCGTAAACCAAAACTCAATAGGATATGACTACGCAAAAAAAAAAACATAATATGTAAAAAAAAAAGTTTTAAACTATAAATACAAGATATAAGAAATTTTTCCTACCAAATTATTAAAGTTCAAAAGAATACACTTTTTCGTAATTTGTACACAATCCAAACAAACGTTCACCCTTCTTCTCGATTCTCAACAAGTTCTATAACCTACACATTCACAATTCTCACTTTCCAGACTTATCAAACCCCACGACAACACTCAAATCGATATCCCATATGATCAAAAAGACACATAGGCTAATCACTCAGTAAGTACACGCTCACCTGTACTAATTCAAAACACATTACTCATCATGAGGTAACATATACATATAATCCATAGGTTTACATACACGCTTCTCATGCTCGACTAATTATTCAATAACTAGTGGATCCTAATCAAAATCATTCATTAACAATTTAATTTGACATTATCTACACAATAACCCATACATCTTTCTCATGACTTACCAACACAATCATTAACAAATAACAACGCATAGGCACAACACATATTATCACAGACATTGCCACTTTCTTGGGAACACCGTCCGAATGAATGGGGCACCTGTACCACGTTTTCAGGAACACCATTCGAAGGAACCGAGCACCTATACCACGTTTTTGGGAATTAAGCCAAGGAAAACAGGCACCCATTTTGTGCATGTTTTCGATCTTTCACCGTGGAGGAATATAAATCCAAATTAATTCCATAACCATTCCAATATATAATTACAACATATTATCAATAATATCGATCCCTCAACCATTACTATAATTTTCACATAAACACCCCATGCATACGCTACATGATCAACAATTCAATTATCATAATAATCAACAATAACATTGATCCCTCGACCCTCACTCTGGTCTTCACCTTAAATATCTCGTGTATTTACTACATGGCAATTCATCCAAATCACAACAAATAATGAAAATTTTTATAAATGTCATGCTTAACATAATTTTGTACAGAGAATTTCAATTTATTCATAAATTTCTTAATTATTTAAAAAAATAACATTTTTCAAGGATTTAATCAAATACAAACACTCAAGTTTTATTCAAATTCAATGTGGAGCTCCAATTTAGTTCTAAACATAGGTTTAATCCTTTATATCGAAAATAAATGAGATTTCAAACAAAACTCCTTATCACCTAGATTCCCATCAAACCAATTTTCATCCCTAAACCAGCCTTCAAATGAGCCACAAACCTTTAACTCATTCTTTATAACAAAAAAAAAATTAAGTTACCTCAGACTATCACCATCTCACATTGTTATGCCTCAAAAACTGAGACATGATATCCCAATAGAAGAAAGATAGAGAAAGATTCAGAAGGAAAGAATGATCATCGACGATCAAGGTCAAACGACGTCATCCCGAGGTCCAAAAGCTTAGCACCATGAGGTTCATGAGTATTAGTTCATATACATAGCCCAAAGGGTGAGGAATCGGAAAAAAAAAGGATCAACGTTAATAAAAATAAAATTTTTCATGAGATCTGGTCAAAATATGTGAAAAACGGTTAAGGAATACAGACATACTCTCACCATTCTGGCCATAACTCTTCCTACAAAAATAATTTTGATATGAGGTTAGAACCATTAGAAAGAAGACTTCTGAGACTTCAATTTGAGAACAAGAATGACCCAATTCGAAATTCAGATGGTGAATATACACGAATTTAAAGAAAATATTTTTAACTAGGAAAAAAGATCGCTTGATAAACTGCTGGAGTGTTCTGTTGGGCAGTCTGGCCTGCAACAAGAAGCCAAGACCAACCCATAACCACCCGATAAACCGCTCGAGAAATCTTTCGAGCTGTCCTGCACCAAAATTGATTTTTTTGCTAGATTTTGAAGCTAATACCCATCTAAACCCATTTTCATACAAAGAAAAGATACTAGAATCTTGGAAAAACATAGGATTTGATTGGAAAAAAAATCCAAAGCCTTTAAGTACAACAATGTTTTAAAATTAATTACCCATCACACTCCCAATATATACACCCAAACTCATAATTCATTAAACTCACCCCCAATGAAGTCATGATTTTCAATTCCCACAAGAACTCAACACATAACATCGTGTACCACTCTAATTAAATCAATTAAACCTTCAATTTCTCATTTTAACTCAATTACACATGAAACCCAAATCTCATCTTTCTTTCCACAACTAGGATTTTCAAAATTTAATTAAGATTCAACATAAATTAACACCTTATTTCTCATAATTTATATGATTTTTCAAAATATCACCAAAGTCCATTCAAATACCACTTTCAAGTCCATAGATCTAGAGTTTTTGTAAATAAAAAGGAGTTTCATCCCATTTTTTATTTTTCATAAGAGAAATTAATAACATATCTAAGTAATTTATTCAAGATTAGCTGAAATCTAACATTTGGGTTAAAAACCTAAAACTTTAACTAAACTTGACACCCGCGGGAGCACCCGAGTTCACCAAAACAAAATTTCACTCGATTGAAAACGTTGCCCTCGTCAAGTAGATCGGTTCTCTGTCTCTAAGGCGACACCAAAATTTAAGCTGAAAGCAACAAAAATTGGGTGAAAAGCTTAAGAGCTTGGATCTCCATCGATGAAGTTAGAGAAAACAAAGAGATTAGGGAGGGAGAGAGGGAGGGAGGTAAGAAAGATTTGTCTTCCAACAAGGTTTTTTTGGAAGCTAAAAGGGGTGTGGAGCCCACTTCTCACCCATGTGCACAAATTTAAAAGTAAATCTATATGTATTTTAACTCACATATATACATAAAAATAATTAAAATTAATATTTTTTTAAAGTTTTTATTAGCTCAAAATTAATTTTTCAAAAATTATCGAATTTTTAAATTATCCCAAATTTAAAACTTGCAGGTCTCCACGCACACCGACAGTTCCACCCAAAATTTAAACGTAAGTCACCGAGCCTACTGGTCTCTACCCATATGTTAATCTATATATGTTTAGCAATTTATAATTAATCAAAATTAATTAATACCCATCTTATTATTTGTTAAATTAAAAAGGAACCAAGGATAAGCTACATAAGCAATATATTGATTTTCTTCTCCAGCAACGGGCTCGATGTGGTAGCATCGCCTTTTGTAACGATCAAGGCTAGTAAGTTCATCGGTCCACACAGTTGTCCATGTACCAGTAGTCTTACAAATAATTACACAATCAAGCATCTACACCACTAGTATGAGAGAATGGCTAAATATATTATGTTCTCCAACTATAGTATATTTTACATTTTGTGAGATTTATCATTCAATAGGTACATAAAATTTCCCCCACTTCTTTCATTCAAAATGAAAAAATGCACATAAATTATACAATTTAATTCAGTCAATCAAATATATATATTTAAAAAAGTAATATGGTCAGTCAATCATACCCTAAAGATTATTAATTATTTATGAGGGAAGGATATAAAGAGAGGTAGCTTGTCATCTTCTTTACTTGACTAACAAATCATCACCACCAACACAATAACAAGAAAACATGAGCATGTCCTCTTTGTTGATTTTCACATATAAAATGAAGGCCAAGCAGCCTAGTTCTTGGCATTAATTTGTTTTCAAAAATCTTGTTATATATACATGCATGCATGTACAGTTCTAAAATGAAAATCCTTACTAGGTTGTGCCTCCTTTTGCTGCTGCTGGTGGTCTCCTCCTTGAAATGTGCCGACGGGAAGATCCGTGTCCATGTGATCAACCGGCTCGGGGATGTGAGGCGCGTGGAAGTGCACTGCCGGTCGAAGGATGACGATCTTGGGTGTCAGACGTTGGAGGACGGCTGCGAAACAACGTGGAGCTTATCGGTGAACTTTTGGGGCACGACGTTGTTTTATTGTGATGTTGAGTGGGGGGGCTCCGGGTGGAAGCACTTCGATGCTTATGACGCTGACCGGGACCATCGGCGATGTCAGTCGGAGTGCCGGTGGATGATATCCAAGGAAGGGTGGCTGTATGGGTATAACCAGGAGGATGAGGACTGGGAATTGTTTCCCTTCAAAAAACACTATTAATTTGTTTTCTAAAAAATGGAAAAGAAACGAGGTTTTGGGATTTGTTTCCCTTACAAAAAGGTACTTCTTTTGTTTTAAAAAATGGATTGGAAAGATGTCTTGCTTTGTACTGCTCTTAGTGATCGTGGGATGAGGAAAATTAGTCATGTTTGGATAATTGTATATTTGTTTATCTTCCTCTGTAATAATTTTTTAATTATTTAATTAAATAAATATATTTTTAATTCTTAGTTAAAAATTTTAATAAAAATATAAAAAAAATAAAAAGACAAAAATAAATTAATAAATCAAATTTTATGTTGCTTATTTTAGTATTTAATTGTTAATTAAAAAAATTTACTTTTTGAGTTCATTTTGTGGAGATGATTCGAAAAAGTAAAAATTTTAAAAAATTTCAAAAAGAACAAAAAAATAAATTAAAATTCTACCCAAACATGGCCAATTGAATCGCTAAAAAAATATGTTAGTTATTGAGATTTTAAGTCCATTTTTGTTTTTGTTTTCTGTTGAGAAAATTTATTTTACTGTAAAATAAGTTATACTAGTGGTCGTACTTGGCCTATCATTAATATAACCTATTTTGCTACCTTGATAGAAATTTTATTGAAAGACAAGTGATTTAATTTCTGCATTCTATGACAATTCTATATTTATTTATTTATTTAATATTATCGTGGTCATATTTATTTTGAAGAATTAAGAAAAATATAATTGCACTAAAAAATTATATAAAGCACACAACATTGTTTGGGAGACACTCTTTTTGACTTTTTGAATTTGGCCATTTAGTAACTTTTGTTACTAGTTTAAAATTTCAATTTCCAATAGAACACATCAAAACATACTATTTGAAAGAGGTGATGTGGCTCATTGAGAGTCTCGCTCGAATATATTTTTATGATTTAAATAGTTTATTGTATAGTTCATTGTTTAATTATTTTTGTAGATTAAAATTGCATTTATTTTTTATTTTTCTAAATTACGTGTTTTGTTTCTTTACAAATCAACACTTAACATCTTCTTAAGAATTTTTGCCAATTAGACTAACTCTACTAGACTAATTCTGTTTCGGTTAATACTCGTGTTTTTTAATCACATAATTAATAATATTAAATTAATTTAATTTTTTACATAAATAATATACTCAACAAACTCTACAATAAAACATTTGACCAAAAAAAAAAAAGAAGAGCCAAAAAACATATTGTGTATCTTTAGTTAGAGACCTTTCTCTCTATTTTCTTAAATAATTTGCTAAGAATAAAATGGGAGGAATAAGTAATATACATATTTTAACTTTTTAGAAATTACATAATAATAAATAAAATTATATATGTGGTCATATTATTTGTGTGATACTTGATTAAAGTGAGATAAAATGTAAAATACGAGTTTAAAAAATTATTTTAACTATTGAATAAAATGAAAAGATAATCTGAAAGATAAATAATCTTGAAGGGGGACAAATTATTAATTCTATGGATTTTGAAATCCTAGTCCCTATATAGGAGATTAATAGTTTTATCCGATTAACTAAATGCGAGACAAATAATTTGACGAGACAAACTCAAAAAATGTATTGGGTGTTTGGTTCCTGACAGCCCATAAGTTTTAGTTTATTTACCTTCTGAAATCATATTTCTTTTATGCATTCAAATAAAATTTGAAATGGCTTTAAACTAAGAAATACCAAACAAGCTCCCTTTTTTTCATATTTGATTAGTACCTTCATTACTCGTGTCTAAGACTGTGTTTGGATTAATTTTTTTTTAGTGATATTTAAGTTTTTTAATTTTAATAAATATCAAATAATATAAAAAAAAGTGAAAAAAAACCCTAATAAATCAAATTAGTTAATTTTTTGTGATTTTTAAGTCAGAAAATCTAAAAAATATGTTAGCTTAAACACAGGCTAAATGTATCATCAAATATAATGTACCAATAATAGTACAAAATTGTAAAATTAATATTTTTTCAATGTTTTGATGGAAAGTAAATACTTACCATTAAAAGATAATTTTAAAAAGTAAACTTTTGACCATGGATCTAATTTTCAATTAATTTCAACCGCTCATTTAAATTGTGTGGTAAGGAGAGAGAAAACATCTTGTAAATGGCAAGCTTATAATTGTGGAATCAAAATTTGAATTATATTATTTTTAAATATATCGTAGAGAAAAATGCATTTTTAAAAGTAATGAGTTATTTTTTTATTATGTCTTTGTTTAGTTATTTACTATAATGTCAAGTTTTTTATATTTTGTTTAAAACTAAATAAATAAATAAAAATTTATTAAAAAGTGTTTTAAAGAAAATACTTGTTTGAACTAAAGTGTAAAATTGTTGTTTTTATTTTTTATTTTTTTCAATTTATCTTAATAATTTTTAAAAATAAAAATAAAAAATTGTGATAAAAATAAAAAGAAACTACTATAAATAAAAATAAATAATATATAATTTAACTTATTAATCTATTTTTGCTTATTTATATAATTTTAGAACTTTTTATATTTTGATAACTTTTTATAATTTTTAACTGATCTCAATAAAACTTTTTCTATGCTCGTCTCCACCGCTACTGAATCACACAACTCACAGACAGAGAAGAAAGGAAGAGAGAGAAAGAGTTGATTTCTAGAGAGAGAATTCATTTGGTGCATCTGTGTTTCTTTAGGGTTTGTTCGAGAAGCAAAGAGATGGGGAAGAATGAGAAAACGGGGCTAGGAAGGGCCCTAGTGAGGCACCACAACCAGATGATCCAACAATCCAAAGAGAAAGGTCGGTTCTACAAGAACCAGCAAAAGAAGGTGCTGGAATCGGTGACCGACGTCAGCGATATTGACGCCGTCATCGAGCAGGCCGACGAGGCCGCGCGCCTCTTCTCCGCCGGCAATCCCATCCCCAACCTCCTCGTCGATCCGTACGCCGTTTTGCCCCCCCCCTCAAGTTCATATTAGATTGTTAATTCTCTACCGTATTGATTATTATGCATGGTTTTGTTATAATTCCTTTAGATAGAATTCACCCGTCCCCTGAAAATCGGCTTATAAGGGGAGGGTGACCAAGTTTCGTAGTAAATTGTGTTAAATGTTAATTCAGCTTATAGATTGCTCCTTCACTGTGCTAGGTAACCCATTCGAGTCTATGGCCGGGATAACTGCTTATTTGCTTATTAATATTTTATTTGGCTTATTGTCGTCTTTATTGTATTTTTTTTATTATTTAATTAAATCATTATAGTTTTCAACTTTTCTCATCGAGACTAGTTAGAAAAATAATTTTTTTAGAAAATATATAGAAAAAGTTCACAAAAGATATAAATAAACCAATAAGTCAAATTTTATGTTGTTTATTTTTGTATTTAGTGATCTTTTTTTAAATTTTTGATCAAATGTTTTTATTTTTCCAGTTCATCTCATTGAGGACTATTTGGAGAAATAATTTTTTTACTCAAAAGATTAAAAAAAATTCATAAACAACAACTATAAGCAAAAATTACCTAATTTAGCTCAAACATGGCCTATATTTGAGTAGGTTGCGTCTAATCTCATAGTTGGCATGGTGACTGATAATATCAAAATTTTCAAACCCTTGGTTAAAACCAACTTTTAAAATTGACTAATAATGAGGGGGTGTCCAAGTGCCTTATATCCATATATGGATGAAAAACAGTTTTTCTAAAAAAAAAAAAAGTTCAATTTGATCTGCAATGACTGGTTCAAAGAACCAACCAAACACACAAACCACACAAGATAAAATACGCGCAGTTTTTAAGTGGAAAACCTCATTAAGGGTAAAAATCACGAGACTTATCAAAGTCCAGAAAAACAAACACTAATGAATATTGTTTGGTTACAAAAGATTTTACAACTCACAGTTGAATCCACAACCTACAGAAGTAACTCACTCTCGCCGAATCCTCGAACACTAGCTCGTGCCTGTTTGCTACTGGAATCCACCACCGGTCTGTGCCACTTGAGAATCCACTCAAGCTAGAGACGATGAACGAAGGAATGTCACTTGACGATCTTCTTGAGGCTCTCAATAGATCAATGAATCGTCAAGCAGACTTCTAGATTTGTTTTCTGGACGCATGCACTTCAAGGCTGTTGTGTTTTTGAAATTAATGGAGTGCATCCACCCTGGCTGCTCAAACCCCAAGAGATTTAAAACTGATCCGCAAAACAGGCCGATCGATCAGTCTTGTTACTGGCGCAACACTTTTCACTTCTGCACAGTTTCTTGTTGCGCTGCATAATATAAACCTAACTCCAAGAACAAGCATCAAATATTAAGAATAAGCTATGAACGTTTTGTCACAGATTTGCCAAATAAGGAAAGATCAATGCGGAGGAGAGGACAAACCCTTGGTTAGAACTGTTCAAATATTAAAGGTTACAAACTGTTTGTTAGAACCAATTCCTAAAACTGACTTATAATGAGAAGGTGCCAAGTAATTTATATACATATTGAGAGTTTCTTATTTGAATCAAGGTGGGATTGTAACGAGTTCACTATTTTCGTTCAATGAGTTTTTGTGTTAGCATGGTGACATTTGTTATCTTCTAAAAACATGGAGAAACATTTAATGGGTTATTTTTCTGTTGATTGCTAAGAAAAAATGAGGGAAAGAAGAAGAATATCATTAGATTTTCTTCAAAACCCGTTTTATTTTTCTTTTGTCAGTTTGTTCAGCAACCAAACCCAGACTATCTAATTAAACTCATGGTCCTTTTATTACAAGCTTTAATATTACATAATTTGATTACAAGCTCCATCGCACCCTATTGGTTACTGCAGTTCATACTTTAGATATTAGAAATGTATTTTGTTTTATTTATTTAGTTAAATGTTGGTCTTAAAATGCAAGAGACGGAGTTTTAGCTTTTGACCTACCTGTTGTTGTGGCGGGAGTGTTTGTAGGTGTCCATGGTTTGGGGCGAAAATATAATGGAAGTCTCTTAATGTAGCTTCTGGTGTGCTTTTCTAAACAAGAGAGATAAAGAAGACAAACAGGAGGGGGGGAGGGGGGGAGACAAAGAAGCAAGCTTATTATAAATCCATTTCCAAGTCCAACTAATTTTTTTCTTGAGGAAGTCTATTTACAGGCCCTATAAAACCCTAGAAGGATGCAAAACACCCTTCTATGACAAACCCTACCCAATTCTGTATTGATCAGGGAAATAAAAACAAATAAAGTCATGGATATTCTGCATCCATAGAAACAATACAAGCCCAAATTGTATTCTCAAACTATTAAGATTTCTATATTCAACGAGATAGCAGTGAAGACTCCTATTAAGTTTCTCACGATTTAATCCCATCAGTTGCTATATCATATTTGGCGTGTTATACAGCCAATCCAATTAATTTTATAATTAATGTTGTCAATCTCATTTGTATTTGGCATTGATTGTGAGTCTCCTGTTTGTCTCAATATGTTTGGTTACTTGAAATGAGAAGAGAAGGTAAATTAAAGAAAGGAAACCAATCAAAGAAAATAGTGGAGAATTTTGTCATTTGGTGTTCCTCTCTTTTTCTTGGGCAGAGGAATTAAATGGGAAATTAATTCAAAAAAAATACTTGGTTGTAGTTAGTGTAATTGTGATGTGTACTAAAGTGCTATGCACCAGCACCCAATTGGTTCTCCCAAAATTACCTTGGAAGTCAATAGTACGTGGGCGTAGCGGATTTCCTCCCCTCCTCCGCATCTCACCATTCATCTCATTTTCTCTTTCCATTTAGTGCTACAATGAATGGCAGGAGAAATTCTTTTCTTCTCTTGTCTTCTTCCCACTAGATGGGGTGTGAGGAATCAAATTTGTCACTCCGTTATGAGTAAAACTTAGGTCATACCTACTGTATCCATGTATGTGAACAATATTTAAAATGTGCAAGCAATCTGAGGTGGATATCAAGTTCAGCCTACTTATTTGTCATTTCTACTCAAGCTTCTTGGCAAAGATATGGATTGTACATATTTGGTTGTCTAACTGTGGCATGGGCTCTAATTTTTATTTATCCCTTCTAAAGAAGATTTAGAGCCCATTTAATTAGCAGGGGAGTGCTAGAAAGTGATGGAAAGAGAAAAAAATAACTTTCAAGTGTTTGTTTAGTAAGAGAGTTTAAGAAAGTGCAAGAAAATAAAGATTGTTGTACAACCCCGATATGCATGTAAAAATTGACTTCATGTTTGTTGCAAAAACACCGGAAAAGTAGTGATGGCTTATTTAAATTTCAGATTTATCCCATTTTTCGCATTATTTAGACACACAAAGAAAACGATTCTTGGAGCTTTCATGGTATCCAAGCCATGCGATAAGACTTTTTCAAAACCCTTTCAAATTTTCTTCTTAATCACATGAATGCAGGAAAATATATTTCTTCTATTTTTCCTTTCTCTCACTTCATTTTTTCCTTTCTTTCACTTCATTTTCTACCACTTCCGCGTTTCAACATAATTTTCTATCTAATCAAACGGACCGTAAAGATTAATTGTTTTGTCAATCTTGATTGAGTGGGAGCCAAGCATCCTCTCCCACAAGGGCCACATGGCTTTATGTGGATTATAATTCCTTTTGAAAGTAGAGTTTCCGAGTCTCATGTTATGGGGTGATACATAAGTTGATCTTCTACACTTGAGGTAATGACTAATGAGATTGCAAGTCATGTACTTATACCATCAGAAGATGCCAAGTGGTCTTTAATGTGCTTTCTTTATTGTGCATTTGTGTTTATATCGTAATTAGATGGCTTGAACATTTTGGCGTAACTGATATATCTTTATCTCTTCTCTTGCTATTTTCCTTTCCCATTTCTTATTCGGATTATACCTTCTTAGTGAATTATGTCAGATTGAGTTGTTTGGTATATGATTTTCCCCATCTTTAAGTCTTTATTGTTTTTGAGTCTGTCGTAGACCTCATGGTTGGTTGTGTATATTCTTCTACTTCTTCTTCCTCCTCTTTCTGGCCTTTGGAGTTTCTCTCTATATCGATGCGCGCGCATGTAAAATGGTTCAGGGGGTTTGTGGATTCTTGCTTAATATTTGTGTCTTGATTTTATGGGAGCAGGGACTCCAGCTCTAGCATCAGTGGCATGACACTTGAGGAAAGGAGAGATCAGCAGAAGAAAGAAGAGGCATTGCACACTAGCAGTCTTCGTGTTCCACGCAGGCATGCATGTTCTTATGTCTAAAGTAAATTTGCCAAACTTTTTTTGGCGTGTATCTAGATCTCGAATTCTCTACTTCATTTCAGGCCACCATGGAATGCTAAAATGTTTGTTGAAGAGCTTGATGCCAATGAAAGACAATCTTTTTTAGTGTGGCGTCGAACACTTGCAAGGTGAGGTTTATGGCATGGAATTATATAAGTCTCCTTTAGATTATCACGCGTAAACTAATTATTAATTTCGTATGTAAAAGATGAAATCTAAGAAACACAAACACTTTTACGAAAGAGGCAATGTTGGACACTCCATTCCTTAGACACTCCTAAATTTGTGACAGAGACTTTTTAAGCATGTCTTAATTAAAGAATTGAATTTATATTGACGCATACTTTTGTGACACTTGAGGAACACTTCAACGGCACTTCTTAAACTCTCCGAATACGTTCTATGTAATGAATTTCTTCATAGTAACAATGTTAAAACGTTCTTTGAAGCACAAATTGCGTACACTAAATATGTTTTGAAACATTTATAAGATAAAATATAATTTTTTTTTAATTTAATTAGTGATATGTTGTTTATTTTCAATTATCATTGAATAAATATATAAAAACATAAAAATTTAACGTCTTAGATGTGTTGTGTCTTGTATTTTTTTTAAAAATGGGCGTGTCAATGTGTCCGTTTTGTGACGCGTGTCTGTGTCTATGTTACTTAGGATAAAATTAGTATATATTATAGTTAATGGATCATTTTCCCAAAAGTAAAAGGCTTCTTCTTCTTCATGGAAAAAGTGAGCGTAATTGGTTATAACGATATAATGGGAGAAGCAAAATGAAGGGAACATTTATATATCCTATTCTCTCAGGATTTCCGATATTTTCTCTTATGTCTGGTTTTTATTTTTCTTCTTTTTTTTTCCGTTGTTAAAGAGAGTAGTCTGAGGTCAAAAGACCCCCTCCTCTTTTTTTTCTCTTCAGGTTTTCATGCTGACTGAAGCATTGAAATTATTCTATTTTTGGCTTTGTTGCTTATTATTTAAGTGACACCAAAAGTATAATTAGAGTGTGGAGTTCCAAATCTTGGAGTGGATTTAGATGGACCTGAAATTCAAATGACTTATTTGCACTGATATTTCAGAATTAATTAAAATTTAAGGGTTGGAAAGAAATGAACAAATACTGGCCAATATCTATTATGAGTGGTGCATTGAATACTATTTCATTTTGGTTTTTTTTTTTTTATACTTTTTATATATTTGTAACTTGCAAGTGTTTCATTTTGAACTAAAACAACTTCGGTGCATCAAGGAATAAGTGGTTTTTGGAAACTGAGCAAACCATTAAAAAAATGAACAGAATGAATAACACTTATCTGAAAAGATGTGTAAAAATCGAAACATTTGTTGATATTGGAGAGTCTTTTAATTTTTTTTCGGTGGCGTCGATACAACTTATGTGACCATTCATCATCTGGTACAACATTGTCATTAAACAATTTGGCATCTGATAGGATAGTATCGCTATTGCATTGGACGATTGGTTATTTTGTTGTCAAATTCCTAGCTACTTAACTAAATCAGTGGGCGTGACCCAATAAAGAGATGTTAAAAGCTAAGAAATGACGTCACCTCTACATTTCTTGTTGTTTGGGCACTGTTGTTGTTTATATATGAAGTGTGTAGGCAAAGTTGTGGTGACTCGTGGGTTCCTGTGTTAATATCCGGGCTAAGATGTTCCCCAATTCGTGACCTCGTTTAATTCCAATTAAAAAGTGAGACTGTGCAGCACGACTGCGTTTCAGTCGCACAATATTGAAGCATGTAATAATTGTTCTCGCTTGGACCTGAACTGGGAGTATGTGACCTCTCCAGTTGTGAGTCTCAATTACACATGTTAAGGGATGAGTTCTCCCACCCCCCGCCCCCCCCCTACCATTATAATCTGCCAACATGATTTATTAAATTAGTTGCTCATTTATTTTTGTGCATGATTTATGGTTCTTAATCTAATATCCTGTATCATTTTTTCCCCTTATGAGTTCATTATATTGATATAGTACATTATTCTTACAGACTCGAGGAGAACGATAAGCTTGTTCTTACTCCATTTGAGAAGAACTTAGATATCTGGAGACAACTCTGGCGAGTAGTTGAACGCAGTGATTTGGTATGTCATTGCTTCTTGGGATAACTGCAATCTTTTTGTTGTTTGTGTCCTTTTATTGAGACGTGTCCTTTCTTTGGCAGTCATCAAAAGGACTCACTCTTTACTACTATTCATTATGTATTTCTTTTTAAAAATAAATTAAATAAAAAATCATAAGACTAAACTTGGCTGGTAACCCTTATTTCGTAGAGGAAAAATGCATTTAGGATTTGTGGAAAATGCTTGGTGAAGTGTTCAAAGTGGGTGTTCTGGGAATATGACAGGCACTAGATTTGACTGGAGATCATTTGAGATGGAGGAGGAGAGAGCTGAGGCACTCTTAAAAGAGAGAGGGTAGCGGTCAATGGAGTTGGATAGTCTTGAGATCCTTACTCCTGTGTTGAGCTTGATGGAGGAACCCTTTATATCTGTAGGGAGGTTAACCCATGGAAACAACTCACCTAGGACATGTTGCTTAATCCCTTTGGTCTTACGCCTTGATAGGATTGCATCTGACTGTTGCTCTGAAAATATCAAGGCAGGTTAGAGGATCTCCCAGTTTATTTATCCTTTCATGGTGGGACGATGTCAAGCACGGCTTTGCAAGCGTCGCATGTCTTGGCAAAATCTGTCATCATAAAACTGGTCAAGTTGGGTTATCTAGGCATGGACTAATTGAACTTGAATGTTTACTCTCTATTAACGTTTAAAGTCCCCACCTCTCTATGTACATCTCCTTTCCTCTTCCATCCCTCTTTATTACTCTATCTTGGGATGTATGGATAGTAAATGGTTTCACCTCTTCCCCTCCTCGTATTGAATACCTTCCTCCTTTTCTCCTTTCTATTTTTTCTTTTTTGTTCCCATTTATTTACCCTCGATTTGATGCCTCTTTCTTGTCAAATAATTATCATTAATTATTTATTTTTATTTTTATTTCATTAATTTTTATATTTTATCCAAAATTCTCTCTCTTAATTTTGATATTCAGGGGAAAATAAAATAATAAACATGTTAAACATATCATATAAATCTATAAAAAAAAAAAACGTAAACAAACACAATAAACAGTTTACCGTGGTTATTGAATTTATTTATAATACATGCCTACTGTTTATGAAAATATATTTTAAAAATATCCGACCTGCAAGAATGTGTGAGACTAGTAATTTTGGCCTTTTAACCATAAGAATAGAGTTAGTGTATTTTTATTTTTATCTGATCAATCTTGAAAGTTTATATTTTTATGAATTCAAGCTCAACTAATCTTGAGGCACAACTTAGTTAATCATAAATATTCTTATTATTTAGTATGTAACCTATGTAAGACGCTAGTAGAACATAATATTGCATTTTCTTTAGATGATAGAAGCAGAGCAATACTGATCTCTTTTGATTATTTATTATATGCATTTATCTCAATCTACTATAGAAACACGTTGGTATTTTCTAATATATATGGAAATTTTTTATCATTATATCCTGTACATTGCACAGTCTGACAACTAGTTGAATTAGGAAAACCAACATACTATCATGAATGTAGTAGTAGTAGTTGGAGACTTGGAGAACCATTTATCCCACCAAGAACAGCAATTATCTACAATTTACAAGGTCCTGCGAACTTATATCAATTAACACCGAAGTGACCCCAAGTCCTGAGTTTGTGGTGTTTCATAGATTTGGTAAATGTCTTCTGGCTGTACTTTATCTGTGACATGGATGTCAAGGACTTGCATTTCTGAAGTGATTTTATCCACTTGAAATGTAACTGTTGTTATTTAAACCCAGATTTGTAGAAAATAAGATATAATGAACTTGTTGGCCTCGAGTATTCATAAAAAATACTTGGAATCTAGTCATCTATTTCTACCTGTCTTTTAGGAATTCATTCGAACCATCTTTTTCTTCTTGTATTTGTTATATGGAAATCTTATTTGGTGATGTTTTATAATGAGTTGTATTTCTGAAACAAGATTTTGTTATATTGTTTACTTTTTATTAAGTTGGGGATGAGAAAACAATAATACCTCTTTCGGTTGTGCATATTTGTAACCATATGCCATAAATGACTTCGCCCTTCCTGTTTTGCTTACCCAAAAAGGAAAAATGCGTTAATCCCACCCCTCCCCCCACCCTAGCACTCCTTCCTGGTCATTTTTCTTTTATTTTCCTCAGTTACTATGAGTTAAAGGTTACTTGTAGCAATTGATCTTACGTGGATGCTAAACCCTCACTCTCTCTCCAGCTTGTGATGGTGGTTGATGCACGGGACCCACTTTTCTACCGTTGCCCTGATCTTGAGGTAAGGAACTTTGTTTTAGTTTGGACAATACTGCTTAATGAAGAGATTAAGTAAAACAAGGGGTATTGGGATGATATCATTGTACAAAATCTCATGTGATACCTGACTATATAAATTAGGCGCTTTATCA
>JAOTRH010000006.1:13602365-13614304 GCA_034768845.1 Heliamphora exappendiculata | reverse complement strand
ATACCGTTTTGATTGTGTTATGAATTCTAAAATATCTCTGAATTTATGACAGAACACACATTCTGTGCACACCTCTTTTGAGAAGAAATGCTGATATTTTCAGAAGGGAGGATAACATCTTTGATCCATGGAAAATCCCTGAAAACAAATTTGAGCTTTTGCAGATTTGGTGGTCAAGAGATTTTTGTTGCATCATATTGCGTTTTTAAAAAAAATGAAGTTTTAATTTTTTGTTTTGTCAATTTACCCTAAAATCAATAATCGTGATTGGTTGTCTTAAAATTCCTAGTTTTCAATTTTGAAAAAAGGATTCCTATAAGAAAAAGGTTTGCCTACATAAATATGCTACCATACATAGAAATGATCTCTCTAATTTTTGCTTGTTTAACAAGTCATTAATAAATTATGGGGCTTATGTATGTTGGTATGGGTCTTAGTTTATTTCTCTAAACATTAACTCTATTTCCAAATTATTTTTCATGCCGTTGGAGTCCCAAGAATTTCCAAAATCTTTCCATTTGTTCCAAATTCTTTCCATTTTGAAGTTGACCAAACAGTGCAATGAGGCCCCATCTGAGATAATATCTTATTGGCTTATTTTATATTACTTATTTTCCTCTTTAGTAGATTTTCTAATCTTTTACTCAAAAAAATTTGTTATTCCGATTCTTCTTATCAAGACGAACAGGAAGAGCAGAAAATTTTGTTCAGAAGTCGAAAAAATCTAAAAAAGACAAAAAAGCAAATAAGGCATTAATTTTTTCTTATTTTTGTCTTTAGTGGACTTTTTTCAGATTCTATTGACCTTTTTTACCTTTTTGATTCCTCTTATCAATACGAACTAGAAAAGTAAAATTTTTGACCAAGAGATGAAATAAATTCTGAAGAGACAAAAATAGGCCCAATTTCTATTTATAACAATTTGAAAGCTTGTTGTTGAATTTGCTCTTCTGCAGGCATATGCACGAGAAATTGATGTGCACAAAAGGACATTGCTTCTTATTAACAAGGCAGATCTTTTACCATTTTCTGTCAGGTTACAATTTCAATCATAAATATCTCAGCTGCTACTACCTACAAATCGTATTTTTTGATATGTTAAAGATTTCATTTCTTGGCAATATTGCAGAGACAAATGGGCAAAATATTTCCACCTTCATGGGATTCTTTTTGTATTCTGGTCAGCGAAGGCCGCTTCTGCTGCTCTTGAAGGAAAAAATCTTAGGCCTCCAGCTGAGATGCGTAATAGCCTGCAAGAATTGGATGATACTGGTACAAAAATATATGGCAGGGAGGAGCTTTTGGCCCGTTTACAGTCCGAAGCAGAAGAGATAGCCATGACAAGGAGGAAATCATGTTCCAGTGGTGCTCATTCTCCCGGTGAAGATGTTGTAGGAAATACAACATCCAAAAGTGTGATTGTGGGTTTTGTGGGGTACCCTAATGTTGGAAAAAGCTCAACAATCAATGCTTTGGTTGGTGAGAAGCGGACAGGTGTCACCTCAACTCCAGGAAAGACTAAGCATTTTCAGACATTGATAATATCTGATGAACTGACACTGTGTGACTGCCCTGGATTGGTATTTCCCTCCTTTACAAGCTCAAGATATGAGATGATTGCTTCTGGTGTTTTGCCGATCGATCGAATGACAGAGCACAGGGAGGCTGTGCAGGTTGTGGCAAATCGAGTTCCAAGGCACATAATTGAGGATGTCTATAAAATCACTCTGCCTAAACCTAAGCCATATGAACCACAATCCCGGCCCCCTTTGGCGTCAGAATTCTTGAGAGCATATTGTGCTTCTCGTGGCTATGTTGCCTCTAGTGGACTGCCAGATGAAACTAGAGCTGCCCGGCAAATTTTGAAGGATTACATAGATGGGAAGCTGCCTCATTTTCAATTGCCCCTGGAAATGCCAAATGACGAAGCTGACTTGGATGTTGCAGCTGAACCCAGTTCGTTGGAGATTATGCATGAATCAGATTCATCTGATAACGAAAGCCCTCCAAACAGTGAAGACGAAACTGAACCCAGTCTAGAGCATGTATTGAATGATCTGAATTCATTTGACATGGCTAATGGACTCGGTCCTCAAAAGGTCCCTGTTAAGAAAACACCTACAAATGCA
The DNA here is from genome assembly GCA_034768845.1 of Heliamphora exappendiculata. Taxonomy (NCBI): domain Eukaryota; kingdom Viridiplantae; phylum Streptophyta; class Magnoliopsida; order Ericales; family Sarraceniaceae; genus Heliamphora; species Heliamphora exappendiculata. The sequence goes on along the minus strand of JAOTRH010000006.1, from coordinate 13,612,175 downwards.
TCCCATAAACAGCACAAGAAGCCTCAGAGGAAAAAGGACCGGTCATGGAGGGTCCATGGCGGTGATGGTGATGGAATGCCTGTGGTAAGAGTCTTCCAGAAGCCAGTGAACACGGGTCCTTTGAAAGTTGGATAGTTCTCAGTTGGAACCTACTGATGCAATTGGTTCTTCTTGTCGGATCATGCAAGCTCAGTAAACTCAATGGTGGCTGCCTCTTTTTAGTTGCTGGTTACCGGGTATGGATGCACTGCCTTTAGATTAAAGTTCTTGTTTTCTTAGTGAATACATGCGTTTATTTGCCAAATTGTTTAAAGACCTAAACTTGACAATGAGTTGGAGTTTTGTATTGTCATATCATCATGTTTTGTTGTCAACTATAGGTAACATTAAACCTGTACATATTACAGAGAGCACGTGGAGAAAGATCTGGTGTCTAGCCTTAGAATTGATGCGCTCTTTATATATCAGGCATTAATGAAATTGGTCTTGTAGTAGAGACTAGAGAACCAAGTTGCCTTGTGTAAATTATTACCATTTTCACTCATGAATGGTTCGTAACTTGGATACCTTTTACCGGATTGATGATTAAAACCGTAGTATACCTAAAAATTAAACCGTTGTGTTTTATCTTATTTTATTATTATCATTCCCAATATTTTCCCAATACTTGGGTTAGGCATTTGGTCTGTTTGGAGTGCATTTGAGTCTGAGTTTGGAACCAGCCACCAGGTAGCTCTGTAGTGGCATGAAATGGATACACTGGTTCAAGAAATAACAATAATTTTAGTGTACATATTCTTAGTTTCTTTTAAAAGCTTACCTACGCGACACCACTATATTGAGGGGTTTGAACCCCATACTCAAAATAGAAACTTCTCAAAATTTTCAAACAATGCGTTCACCGGTGTCAGGAGATAAATTACTAATTATCGGAACTGTATTCTGGTGATTTTGCATGTATATGCTTTTTATTGAAAACTTAAGATATGGATTATCAACTTGACACGGTATTTTTTATTTTGTTTTTAAGTTTTACTTCTATATAGAATTTTTGAAAAGATAATAAATTGTAGTGCAATAAAAAGTCAATATGTAAAAACGGAAAATGATTCTCACACACATTGGTCTAGCGTCTCCGTGTACATTTGGGAGCCCCATGGACCATGTAAACACGGCATGGTTGCCGGCACCATGCATAGGCTTGAAACCGAGGCTTTTGTCACTGACACACTAACTCTCGCAGCAACACTTGTCCCCGTGAGGCATTCGAACTCCACCAAGCTCAAATCTTTGACAATTCGAGTGTTATTGGCTCACCCGTTCTTTGAATGTTCTTCCTTTTGTACAAAGTCACCTCCTTTTTGTCTTTTTTACACATGAATTTACAAAATTGTTCTTCTATGCATTACATTTTTAATATGGTCAATCAAACATAATTCTAACAAGATAAATATAATCTTGTGGGAATGTAATACAATCTTATATTTAATTCGGTCACTCGAAACATGGTCAGATCATGGCCAAATATATATAGGTATGTTTGGTAGCTGGATTATATATGGTTGGATAGTACTATTTTGAGTAAATTACACTTATCTCTCATGAGATTTAAGCTTATTACAGGGGTCTCTGAAATTACACTAACTTTCTTTGAGGTTTAATTTTAACATCAATTGCACTCAAACGTTAAATTTTTGAACAAATTTTTATGATCCAATCTGTTCATTACGTAGAACTCGTCGAGTTTGTTTAGCATGTAAAAATTTAGATTCATCTGATATTTGTACCTAAGTGATTGAATAAGATCTCTTAATAAATAAATAAATAAAAATTATTCAATTACTTATTTACAGATATCGGATGAAAATAAATTTTTACATAGTAAACAAACTCGACGAGTTCTACGTAATGAACGAATTAGATGATAAAAATTTATTCGAAAATTTAATATTTGAGTGCAATTGATGTTAAAATTAAATCTCAAGAAAAGTTAGTATAATTTCAGAGATCACGAGGAGATCTCTGTAATAAACTTAAACCTCATGATATAAGAGATGTAAGTGTAATTTACTCAACTATTTTTAAAATAGTCCTCATTGTCTAACGTTTGGTAAAGAGATTGGCATGGGGATGGAATCCAGGCTAACTACATAAGCAGGGGGGGTGGGGTCCGGGGTTGTATAGCAATTCCGTGGGCGTGGGCGTGGGCGTGGTGAGTTTGAGGATAAAAAACATTTCAACTAAAAAAAGGTTAATTCCATGACAAAAAAACACAGCATATAATTTTGCTCCAATCTAATACGGTTCAATCTTTCTCTGACACCAAAGTTCAATCCTCTCTCTATCCATATCTCCAGATTATTCATTCTGTAGCGTTATATTTTTTAAAAAAGCAACCACCCGGTGCACTTAGTTCTTATGTATACAGGGTTCGACGAAGAGGGTGGCCCATGATGAATCTATTTTATTTTATTATTAATTTGGTCAATGGAATGGAACGGGCCTTAATGATGCTTCAATTTGACCATGAATGCATCTTTGTTGGACTAATTGCAAGACTAGTTTCCAAATTATGGGCACTTATGACGCCTTGGTCTCTTGTGTTTCAATTGTATTGATTTAATGCCTAAAATATGAATGCGTGTGAATTTGATCATGTGCCTTGTGCCGCCAAAATTAGTAATTAATTTAGGGGTATTTTTGGAAGAAACTCTTAACCTTAATATTAAAAAAAATATGCACCGACTCCGGGGGTACTTCTGGAAGAAACTCCTCACTTAAATTTGCTTTCCCCCTTTATTTGTTCTCCTTTATTTTTTCTTTTTGTATGATGCTAAGGTTTCTGAAAAGACCCTTGGTTGCATTAGAGGAACTCTAGCACATAAACCCACCCTTCGTACACTGGATACTAAATTGACACAATTGGAACTTGAGGATTATAGTGTTGCGGAATATGCATTTTGGAGACCATTAGTATGATTAGTCAATTTATCTACAATGTAGGAAAGTTATTATATGTTCCTAAAGCATCGTTTGCCATTATTTACGTGGTGTTCTCCACAAATAGAAAAGTCCAAAATGAATTGAGATTCTTTGTTTCAAAATAGTAATATTTTCTGTCTCAATGCATTATAAACTATTGGATCATATCTCCACATTGTGGTGCTTTTAAATTTTTAATGATCAAATAACTTACAGTGCATTGAGATATATTTTTAGGACAACATATATCATCATATGTGATACACACTAAGTAGATCATCTTTTAATTATTAGTCAACAAATGCGAGTCAGTGATATCTCAATTAAAAAGTGTTTTTGTTATGTAATTGGTTGGAAGTATTATAAGACAATGTCATCAAAACTATCAATAATTAACCAATGGATATTGGATATAGAAGGATATCATACTCAGTTGATGGTTCAAGCCCTATTTGAGATGCTTAAAAAATTTTATTTTAAGATGCTTAATTTTAAAGAAAGAATAAAAAAAAAGTTAGATTGTTTGGAATAACTTTTTTATAGTAATTTTTTTTTGCATTTTATTAAAATATTTAAAATGTCAACTTACTTTTTGCTTTTAAGTTGTAATATTTGAAAATTGGCATGGTTTTTTTAACATCTTTAGTAGGAGAGTTAACTTTTTTTAATTGAGGAAATTATAGTTATTTTATTTTAAAATAAAAGGATATTTGGGGTTTGTATAAACTTTTTTTTTTTAAAAAAAACTAAAAAAGAAATAGTAACTTTTCAGAAATGACAAAGACTACAGTTTAAAGCTGACTTTTGAAGGGAAAAAACTAACTTTTAAGAGAAGCAAAACAAGCGCTCAGTTAGTATTTGCATGATTGATAAGTTTTGTGGTTTAGTTGAAGTCTATTGATTCATGATTAGATTATAATTAAGTTCTCGTTTGGTCATCTAGTTTTTAGTTGAATGTGTTTTTTTTTTATAACAATTTAAAAGCTAAAAATGCAACAAAAAAAAAGTTTTATTATCCATGATTTTAGGCCAGTAAGAAAGAAACAAAAAATACCTTTTTGTGTGTTGGTTTTTTTTTTTAACCATGAGCAAAAAAGTAAAAAGTTTGGTTCTAAATCAGTTGCCAAATGAGGGAACTGACTCAAAATTGAATAAAAATAATTAAGGGTAAAATACTTGGACCTTTCTTAAAGTTTGTAGTTAATATATAAGTATTCCTCGGGTATAAAAAATGATAATTTTCTCTCTAAACTATTGCATGCGTGAATTATATTTAACACTTTTATGTTGTATGGATAGAAACTAGAGGGGTTTAACCAAAACAATTTCGGGATTTTAGTGTTTTAAATGATTGACATTATTTTTAACTAATTGCTGATTAACTAAATGAATGAATTTATAATGAAAGTAGCATTTTTTTTTAATAAAAAAACGTAATTCTCTAGATCAGAGGGTGTTTATGCATTAGTTATTAATATGTTTTACCAAGTAATTAAACAAAGCTTGGAACATATTTTTTAAGTTCCAATAATTATTTAGGACAAGCTTGAACCAGTTTATCTCCCTAGTAATGAGATCTACGTTTCCTTCATAGTCCAAGTTCTTAAGTTCCACTAGTGTTTTTTTTTTTTTTTTTTCATTTATTTGGGAGTGTTCGGACCAATTTATGTGTATTTTAACTTATTTTTGAAGGACCAATCTTGTTATCCAAAAACTGCTCGAGTAGCAGCCACATCTGCAATCCAAGGTGGAGAGAGTTGTGGCTAAGAGTGGTAGTCTAATTTGAGTACTATTTTGATCACATATCTGATAGGATGGGTGGATAATATTTACTTTTTTTATTGATCTACATTGTGAAGCTAACTTGTAAGGGATTATTTACTTAAAAAATTACACATCTCTCTATTCTAATAAATTGAAAACTATTAGATATGTATTAAGATTCTCATATTTTGAAATTCTTATATAATCCAACGACTTTTAGTACATCGGAATAGAGGGACATATAATTTTTTGGGACAATGAAGTCCAACTCGAGCTCACCACACATTTGACAGATGATTTATATTGTAAAAAAATTCTCCCCTTGACAAAGCTTCCTTCCTTATGAAATATTTTAGCTCAACTAAAGACAGGTGTCCCACTAAAATATAAATGAACTACTGAATCTCCACCCCTACCAAAAAAAACAAAATGTTTTGCCCTATAGTAGCAAAGCATGTAAAAAGTCTAATTTTAAGCCTATTCTACTTCGAACCATCTTTCTATAGTCGAACACTCCCTCGCATTTTCCATTTATGAAAGTGGCATTTTCTATCAAACAGCACTTCTTGATAGGTTTACTTGGGAGTTCAACCTCTTATTTGTTCAACTTGAAGTCGGATATAAATACGTGGTCATTGTACTTACGTATTTTACGCCACCGTAGTCAATTAAACACTAACAAAAAAATAAATAGTATTTAACCACTTTATAAAATAAGTGAATAAATTTATTTTTATCTGGCACTTGCTTCAAATTCCTGCCTTGCTTATACACGAGTTGAACCCTTTACGAATCGGATTCATAGAGAAGGAAAAAAAAAAAAGAAGAATAAGAAGAAGAAGAAGAAGAACTCTAGGTATAGTGAGGTTGGCCGGGAAAATTTTCTCACAAAACAAATGGTTGAACTAGGTCTCGTTTGGTTTGTAGCTTAAAAGTTACTTTTTGTACAACAAAATTGCTTTTTGTTTATGTGTTTGTGGCTTAAAAGTATTACTTTAACCAAGTGAGCTCTCTATTTATTTAATTTTAAAATTAGAAAAATAAAAAGTCTGATTTAAAGCTAAATTGTCTCCTGGGCCATGATTGTTTGGAAGACTAAATTTATGAGAATAATAGTGTATTTACATTATTAATATTTGAACAATTATGAATACAATTAATAGAATAATTTATTTTGTACTGTGTTTAATTAGGATAAGAATAAAAAAAAAATAAGGCGTGAGGTCTATTATGTATATAAGAAAGTCGTTCAATCTCACTCAACCCAAATATTCATGATATTAAAATAGTCCTTCATATGAGCAATAAAAACGATGAAGAGGGTTTTAATTCTCCAATTAAATTATCAATAGAAGTTAATAAATATGGAATTATATGAAATTATTTTTATATAGTTCAATTCTAACTTCCTAAATCCCAAGCCATGGGGTGAAAAATTATTCGCTATGCTTGGATCACTATTTTTATATTTTAAGATGTTCATTTCATGAAATTAGGCATTTATTGTTATTTTAAAATTTTTTTATTAAAAAAATATTTAATTTAATTAAATTACAGTATTAATCTAAATGAACCCAAATTTACTCGAGTTGAGTTATATTAGTTATAAAGCATAAATGGGATTCTGATTTCAAATTTTCTTTAGCCTAATTTTGGATTAGTCCTCATTAACAATTTTGACTTTTTGACCTTTTGATTAAAAATATTAAAAAATTAAAATTATTCGTTTTGTTAAAAAATTAAAACACAAACTCTCATAATATATTATTTAAATAACGATTACTTTTAAAATACAATAATACATTTTATTCATAATTTATTTACTACTACTACTAACTACATATAATTATTAATATCAGATATATATATATAAGAATAAAATTGTCCACTTTGAATAAAAGTAAAAAAATTAAATTTTTATTCAAATAATTAATTTTTTTAAAAAAATTTACTTAAAAATTAAGTTTCTAAATAATTTATTTTAAATTAAATTTAACTTTTTAACTAAAAAATAATAATTTCTAAACTAGTTCTCAATCGGGCAGTCTCCAACTAACCAACCAATGCCCACGGCCCACCCCTAATTCATACAACTGTCCATCATTCGTTTTACGGCTGTGTATTTTTTATTTTTTTTTATTTTTTTTTGAAATATTTCTTTTGAGAATGATTGAGAAAAATTTTGTAACTTAATGGCATCTTTTAAGTTATTGGGGTTGATCCTCGTTTTCTTTTTCTTATATTAAAATATGTATGTTTTTTTTGTAAAAAAAAAATCTAAAGTCTTATTTGGGATAATTGTTTTTAGTTTATTTTCATTTTTAGCAAATTTTTTGTATCGTTTAGTTAAACTGTTATACATTTTGATTACTTCCATCGAGATGAGTTAGGAAGTAAATTTTTTTTAATCAAACTATTAAGAAAAATAGAAAAAATAAAAAAAATAAGTTATAATAAGCCAATAAGCCAGTTAATATTGCTTATTTTTATCTTTAGAGAATTTTTTTCATTTTTTTACTAATTTTTTTATTTTTTAGTTCATCTCATCGAGATGATATAAAAATATAAAAAAATTTAATTAAATAATTTTAAAATTTTAAAAAAGACAAAAATAAACTAAATTTCTACAATTTAACTCAAACAAGGGCATTTAGACTCTCTAAAAAAGAAGCAAATGTTAAAAGTGTATTATTAGATAATGTAACTAATAGTTTATATATCGTAACTTGTAGCCGAAATTATAATTGTTTGTAAATATGCTAGCATTAACTAAAATTAATTATTTATAAAAGAAAAAGTAATTAATTGACATATTATTTTGGGCGAGATTTTTTGGACAGAATTTCTTATTTCCGATTAGATTTGGTCAATAAAATCTTCAAAAAATTTAATTTAAGAATATTTTCGGTAAATATTAATGTTGTGGCACTAAATTTATTTAAAAAAAGTTAAGCATGACTAATCCTTAAATATCAATTGATAATAGGACTAATCCCATAAATTTTTTTATAGTTTATTGCTAAATTTAATAGTAAAAAATTTAAAATTATTTTTAATAACTTCGTCAAACACCCCAAATATCGAAGTTCATATTTGAACTTCATTATGAAATTTACCTCTTAAGATATTTTTTAAATTGGTTAATTGAATAAAAATTTATTCTTTATCTTTTATTCAAATTGGAGGTATTGTCTTCTATATAATTAATTATAATAATTATAAAATTTGATATTAGTAATAAATAAAATGATCTATTACGAGTATAATTGTCTTTTAAAATGGGACAAGTGTTTAAATGAAATTTACCAAAAATTAGTTTTTTAATTTTAATTTTTAATCTTTTTTACCTTCTTACCAAATGCACTATATAGTGAGCCTATAATATAAATTGTGAACAAAAAGTGGTTAAAAATATATATTTGTTTAGATGATAGCCTATTTATTTATTTTATTATGTTTATATTCGTTTCTAGTAATTTTTTTCATTATTTAGTCAAAGTATTATATTAATAAAATAGAAATAAAAAAAAAAATTAAAATAAAAAGTCAAATTCATGTTATTTTTTCATCTTTAGTGAACTTTTATTTATTTATTTTTTTGTTCGAATCATCTTGATGAAACAATTTGAAAAAATAAAAAATTCTAACCAAGAAATAAAAGAAAAAGAATAAGAATAAGCACAAACAAAAAAATTAAACCCAAAAGAGGCCATAGTAAGTGTAACATTATTGTTTGTTAAAATGAATTTCTCTATTTTTGATAAGAAAGGCTCATTTAGCTAATGATTTAAAGGCATCTTCCAGTATTTTTATTTACAGTTTAAAAAACTCAGTGGTCAAAGACTACTTCTTTACTTTTGTTCTAGCACCATTAATTAAATAATATTTGTTGAGGGTTAAAAGATTGGGATCAATTCAACAAAAAAAAAAAGAGATATATAGGTCTCGTTTACATTGGTAAGTTAAGTTAGAAATGTCATTTACGTGTACTTACACAAAAATGGGTAAAATGTCTTATCGGTGATTTTACCGGTGAATCTTTCAATGATAAGATTATGACTAAAAAATAGTTGAAGAAATATTTGAGAAAATCTTAGCAGAGTTTTGACTCTATAATTGTAAGTGCGTATAGATTGCTTCCTTTTTATAGAGATGGTGAGATTTGCCCCAAATTGGGTCACATGTCCTGACCCGACCCGATCTAAGTTGGGTTATACTTTCTCTGCTTATATACCGTTATCAGAGTCTAACAATGACACATCAAGAGTATCATGGTTACGTTTTTTTGTCATGTCAAAGTGTCCACTATTGGGAGTACATCCAATGCCAAAATAAAATACATGCTCGGGGATCTAGGAAATACATCTTTATTAAACTTTCAACAATTTACAATAATTTGAAATTACAGAAAATGAAATAACAGAAATAACATAAATAGAATTTGCAAACCGAGTCTTGCAATCGCAGATCAAGAGTATCATGGTTATGTTTTTTTGTCATGTCAAAGTGTCCACTATTGGGAGTACATCCAACGCCAAAATAAAATACATGCTCGGGGATCCAGGAAATACATCTTTATTAAACTTTCAACAATTTACAATAATTTGAAATTACAGAAAATAAAATAACAGAAATAACATAAATAGAATTTGCAAACCGAGTCTTGCAATCGCAGTTTCTTTAAGAATGATTCGCCGCCTACCGAGAGTGTTGTAGGTATTTCACCGGCGTCACTCTCTCAGGATAAAATGGCTCCACAATCTCTGGAACACCATCAAGGATCGGCTACGAACACTCTTCGTCTGTCTTTCTCTCTCTTGCAGCTTGCTCCGTAACCTGAGAACTGTATATATTCTTTCTCACATTCTGTCTCTCGGTATATCTGTATATTTCAATCCCGTCATGTTCTTCTTTCTTCCAGAGGGAGATGACCCTTATATAGCCCATTCAAGAAGGAGATGGGTTACAGAGAATTTAATTGCCACAGAGAATTCAATTGCCACTTATGGCTATTGAATTCCAAGCTGACCCTCAGAGCTCCTGGCTCTGTCTCTTCCTCTTCTC
>JAOTRH010000006.1:13566580-13602265 GCA_034768845.1 Heliamphora exappendiculata | reverse complement strand
TCAGTGAAAAAATTGCAACGAAAAAGGTTGCCGAAAACCTCGATAACGAGCCCCGAAAATGGCGCCACTGTTCTGCCGAACAGGCCATGCCGCCGCCGCCTTTTCCTTCTTTTATCATTTTCGTTTCTCATTTTGCGTGCTCCGATTACAATATTGATTCGGAAAAAAATGAATGAAATAATAGATTATATCATCAAAAACCTATACCCCACGTATGAGTCGTACAACCGATCTCATCTCGAATCAAAACCGTCGAGATAAACGATTAAAAATAACGATATAAAATATACATACATTCATACATGCAGTTAACCGGATCATAATGACATAGGCTGCAAAACAAAGGTTAGCACAATGGTTTTTCATGAAAAACGCAACCACGGCTCTGATACCATTGTTGGAGCAAAAATAAAAAAAAATTGAACTGACATCGTGACCGTAAAAAACGACGTGTGCATTTATCATGAAAAATCGAAAATAATATTAATGTTAATAGCATAATACCTTTATGAAACTTGTCGAAAAGTTTCAAGAAGTCTCGAATACGTTGAACACGACCTTGCAATCTTCTCACGTATGTTCCGGACGCACTACGACGATCACGGAGTGTGGACACCAATTCCGATTGAAGAGTTTTCTTTCTCTTGGTTTCTTCTCACACACACACCTCCAGAAAGGCAAAATCAATTGCTAAAAGAGGAGAGGGGCGGCGACTATGGGAGAGATTAGGGTTAGAATTTTATACTCACCTTATATATATAAGCCTCCTCTTGATATATATAAGAATATATTATATTAAGTATATATTCTCAATTTCCTAAAAGGTTATGAAGAAATATATACTTAACAAAAATCAAACCCATTATCCCCTTATTAAGGCCGGCCACCTAGGGAGTAATCCCTAGGTGTGCCAAATCCAAAAAACTCCCCTCATTATTTAATTTAATCTCTGAAAGTCCCCGACGGCAAAACTAGCATTCTAATTAAATTAAATAATTACTGAAATCAATAAAAAAAATATCCGTGCGTATAGTGAGCTACGTGAGAGATCACGAGAAAGTATAGGACTCGGGCTAACCATACAAGAAAATCGAATATCCCTAACTCTATCCCCAAGCTAGATCATTTCTCGCACGAATCAGAACTTATTCCACTAAAGGTCCTGACTGAACTCCCGGATCTAACTCAAATTATGTCTTGAGTTTTCAATTATCAAATGCACTGAATTCTTCCCACGTTTAAGATATGCAATCCCGATAAATAAATTAAGTTACTGACAGCCTAATTTAATTATCCTATTCTCCTCACAACCACACCGCTTAACCTTTTGATATGCTGGATCCGAAGATCCACTGTACAGATTTAGCATAATCAAACTTATAAGCAAAGCACACGAGGAGGAACTCCTCAACTTAAATCGGCCGTGGTTTCCATCAGCTGATTATCAATTATCGAACAAACAATACCAGTACCCAACTCATCGGTACTGTTGATCTCATGGAGAAAATCTCAACAATTGACGACTCAAAGTACTGTGCATCGTCTAAACACAATTAATCAATCACTTCGGGATTAAAAGTTCGTGCAATACATGATAATACGGAATGTGGATCAAATTCATATAGTCAGTATAGAATCGATCATCCCGTTCATCCCGCTCAATACACTCCAAGTGTACTAACACATCGAGCTTGAACATCGAATTCCCAAAACTTGAATTCGATTTGTTCGACCTAGCCAAGACCAACTACTATAACGATGTATTACAATCGTACCAATGGAATATCCTAGTCTATTGTGATTGTGAGCCTACCTGTATAATCTGTCAAAACTTTTGACCCGATCTCCCGTACAACACGCACCAAGTCAAATACTGGACAGAGTATACGAACTATACATTCATACATCACAAATATAAATATAACCATAAATGCAAAATCATCACAAATGTTTCTTATTAATATGCCAGGGATCTATAATAAAATACAAAAAAATTATGAGTTTTCAGTATACATTCCCAACAGTTTAGGCTAGCTCTTTCTCGAGGTTCAGCCCAGGTTTTCTGTTATCCTTTGCTTTAGCTATCTTTTCCTTCGGGTTCTTACCCGGGTTTTGTTTTTCATCATATTCGGTTTTCTTACCTTAGTTTTCATTCCGGGGTCATGCCTGTGTTTTATTTTAACACTTTTGGGGTAGTTTCTCTCTCCTTTGAGATCTTTTCGTGTCGTTAGTTCCCTCTTCCTTAACATGGGCTCGTTTTCTACAAATCCTTGACATAGGCTCGTTTCTTTCAAACCCTTGTAATAACCGTGAGAATTATTTTTCTGTCGTCATGCTGCCCATTTTTCTTTAAAATTTTTAGGTGGAATCAGTCCGATTAACGTAGCTCTACTTTTCTACCAAAGTGCTGTTCGTTCCCTCATTTTAGATGGACTTTCCCTCTAAAATTTAGTTGTTCCCCCCTCTTAATTGTCTTTCTAGTTTTCGAGTTATCCTGTTGTGCCCCCAGCACGAGCCCAACCGGGGCTTTGTTTCAGTCTCCGTGTTTATCTGCTCGTGATCCACTATTTTGGCAATTCAAGATATTTTCCACATGTTACCAGAATGTTTACCCAAGAAGAGTCTGATACAAGTTACTCTGCTTTTGGGATCCAGGTATTCCCTTTGAGTTTACCATTGAGCCGAGAAAAGTACAGTCTGCACGTGTTTGAGAATGATCAGTGACAGGAAGACTCTATAGGGTACCCAAATAGTCAGTTGAGATAGCAGAAAATAAGGTGAATCTGACAGCCCTAATTAGGGCAATCGCTGATATACAACGAGCCGTAGAACAGCAGACCCGGGCTCAAGTGCAATGTCAAGTATAGATCCAGGCAATTCAGGTCCGTGTCCCTGTTGTGAATGGACAACCAGATGACACGAATGAGAATGCCGAAGACTTTTAGGATAACAACCAGGCCCCCAATGGACCGCAAGTTGTTCCACCACCACCACGAAACCCTCGTCAGGTGATAGTTGAGGAGAAAAACACTGCACAGTCTAGATAATCTGCACTGATTGAGAAGATCAACATAATGGAAATGGTCCTCAAAAAAGCTAAGGGAGTTGAGGAATATTTGCTCGATGTAGGGGAACTCTGCCTGTTCCCAGATGCTAAATTGCCAGAAAAGTTTAAAATGCCGAAAATAAAAAAATTTGACGAAATCGGAGATCCTATAATTCATCTCCGAATGTACGTTGGTACCCTATCGCCAACGAGGATTGATGATCAGTTGAAGGCTCAACTCTTTCACCGATCTCTTTCTGGGGCAGTCCAAAAATGGTTTCTCTCCCTTGATATAGCCAAATCCCGAACTTGGAAAGACATAGCACCAGCTTTTATCAGCCAGTATAGTTACAATGTCCAACTGGATGTAACTACCCAAGAGCTCAAAATGACCCGACAGGAGAACCGAGAGTCTTTTATTTATTTATTGACTCGGTGGAGGGGCAAGGCGGCCAAGATAACAAACCGGCCCTCTGAGTAAGAACAAGTAAGGATAGTGGTGAAGAACCTGCAGTCTCTGTTGAAGCTTTATTTGATCACGCAGCCACTCTCTACATTCGAGCAGTTGTTTGATATTGGGGTTCAAATAGAAGATACAATCCAGTCTGGGAATATTGAAAAGGCCGATCCAAGCCAGAAGCCCAGAAGAACCTTCCCCACAAATAACCAGAACCAATTCGCTGCCACCAACCTCGTGTCCCGCTCAAATGAGGTAAACTTGCTGAACCCATCCTATTCCGCCCAACAGTCCAATAATGCCCCACAGTCAGATAACAGCCAACAGCAACAGAGGCCAAGGAGGGTGTGTACTCCCCTTAACAGTTTTTTATTCATCGCCCTGAATCGACTCGTCGAGAAAGGGCTCATAAAACTATTAGACCCCATGCCTGTACCCGATTCCCTACCGCCAAGATTTAATGCTTCCCAAGATTGCGCCTTTCATCAAGGCAATGGGCACCTAACTGACAAGTGTATGAGGCTGCATCATGAGATCCAAAATCTCATTGACAACAAAGTGATCCCGCCACCAACCGCTGCTCCAAAATTGAACATAATGACTAACCCCTTGCCGAACCATGCCAGGCAAGCTGGGATAAATTACATATCTTTGGGAGAATCGGAGGACCCGAGCCAATATATCTGTTCGGCATGCCTTCCACGCCCTTGTGTTTTGTCTATCAAGAATCAGACAGCATGCTCATTCATGATGATTAGAGGCAATAGAGACATGATAGAAGAATGGAATGATAATGCCTGAAAATGGTATCAACCGATAATCCAAACCTACCAACAAGAGGAAGAGCACGATGAAGAAGATGACTGGCCACTGGATTACCCAAGTTGACCTTATGGGTTTGGCCATGTGCTTGATGGAATCACCCTCCTCCAACTTTTTGAGGAGGAAGTGTATGTCAATGAGATGCAGTCCTACTCGCTAGTAAGAATCATGTTAAAATCTGATGGGGTCGAGTGGCTTGATTTCTGGGCTGCTTAGGAACAGCAAGTGAATTTTATCGAAGAAGACCTCTAGGAAGAGGTAGATAATACATAGGCTATTAAAGATGACGAGAAAAAAAGGGAAAGGGCAGCCGTTAGTGACTTAAGTGATTTATGGGCCTTTAAAAGCCCTCTGCACGTAGACGGAGTGAGACAGCTTGATAATGTGATGCCGGGATTGTGGGATCCCGAAGATGGCGTGGAACACCTAACTAGAAGTGAACGACATTTTAAGCCAGCTCAGCTAGAGAAGCGACAGCCAAGTGAAAAAGGGAAAGAGACAGAGCAAGAGGAGGAGGATGATGCTGTATTGAGACAATTGAAAAAAACGCAAGCCAACATCACTATTTGGGGATTATTGATAGCTTTGCACAAGTACAGGCAAGCTATTTTGAGGGTTTTGAAAAAGGCCAGTGTCCCGATAGATGCAACCCCCGAGCAGCTCATTGAGCTTATTCTGCCAACCACCGAACCAAAAGTTATTTCCTTTTCTGATAAGAATTTGCCCGCTGAAGGAAAAAGTCACAACAAGCCGCTTTACATCACCGTTAAGTGCCTAGAAAAATAAATCCCAATAACCCACAATGATAATGGGTCTGCCTTGAATGTCTGCCTATCGAGAACGACCGTCTGTTTAAGGATGAGGCCAGACCAGTTCACTCCCAGCAATCAAGGGGTGCGCGCCTATGACAACACAAGAAGAGATGTGCTAGGACTGGTGTCATTCGCCGCTTCCGTAGGACCTCTGAAGGCATCGGTTGAGTTTCATGTGTTAGACGTGCCGGCCTCCTTCAATCTGCTGCTAGGCAGGCCGTGGTTGCACGATCCAAATATCCACGCGGTACCGTATGCCATTCACCAAAAACTAAAATTGATAAAGAATGAAGCGATTTTGCCTATCCACGAAGAAGACAGCATTCACCCCCCGAGAGGAGGAGATGGCACAACTCTATTGGAAGTTCAGCAAAGTGAAGAGGATGTGTTGCTCAGTGGTTTTCGATTCGATGAAGAACAGGCTATTCAGATACTAATGAATGAAGAAGAAAAGTATGTCAACTCGTGGGCTGTAACAATGATGAGAAAAATGTCCTTTTTCCCGGGTATGAGATTGGAACATAAACTGCAGGGAATCCCAGAACCCATTCAGGTATTGCCGACTTCGCACCGTTTTAGTCTTGGGTTATGCCAACATAAGAAGATCTGGAATAACCTAGAAGGGGGCAAAAGGCCAATTATTCCGGGATACTCAGTGGGTACTTCGTCAAAGAAGGAGAAGATTTCCCATATTGTGATTTTTTAGAGCCATGGATTGACGAAGAAATCAATCAAAAGCTGCCAGGGTTGGAGATCTTTTTCAACCACCAGCTGTCTGACACGGAAGAAGAAAAAACAGTGGAAGTAGAGAAGAAAGAAAAGAAGGTTCAAGAAGAAGATTAGGCCGACAAACTCGAAGGTACCGACCTGGGAGTGCTGTTCAACGAAAAGATGGCTCAGTTGCATATAACTGAATCAGACTGCTTCATGATGGGTTTCAGCGCACCGGCAAATTGCACTAAGCTTATCGTCGATACGGCTGGAAAAGAGGTGAAGAATTGGACCATCAAGTCTGGTGATGTACACATTGTCTATCCTGAGTCCGGGATTGAGTCGGAGTCTATAGTCAATGGCACATCTGTTGGTGCTCCTCTCCATGCTTTTATTGTCGAGTTTGTAATCCCCTCTGTTTTTAATGAAATGAATAGAATTTTCGGTTACTCTACTTTATTAGATTTATTTCACATGCTTTCTGAAAATTTTGAATTCGACGGGAATATCCCCGAAGAAATAAAACTTTTAATAAAAAGAGAAGAAGAAATACGTGCCCAACCAATAATTGAAGAAACTTTATCAATAAATCAAAGTGATGAAACTAACCGGCAAAATGTTCAAATTGGCTCTTCTTTATCCTTAGTTGAACAAGAACAATTAGTAATTTTATTAAAAGAATTTAAAATTTTATTTGTATGGTCTTATAAAGATATGCCCGGAATTGACCCCGATATTGTCCAGCACCATATCCCCTTATACCCTGATGCCAAACCGGTCAAACAAAAATTATGATGCATCCGGTCAGAATGGGTTCTGAATATCAAAGAAAAAGTTGCCAAACAGATCAGTGTTGGATTTCTGATGGTAACCGAGTATCCAAAATGGGTGGCTAACATTGTTCCGGTACTGAAGAAAGATGGTCATAGCTGAGTCTTCGTGGAGTTTCGAAACCTCAACAAAGCTAGCCCGAAAGATGATTTTTCACTACCACACATTGATGTCTCAGTCGACAGTACTGCGGTGCATGCCTTGTTATCATTCATGGATGGATTTTCTAGGTACAACCAAATTTTGATGAATCTCGAAGACAAAGAGAAGACGACATTCACCACGCCTTGGGCACCTATTGTTATCGTGTGATGTCGTTTGGTTTGAAGAATGTAGAGGCAACCTATCAAATGGCTGCCACTACCTTACTACATGACATGATACATAAGGAGGTTGCAGTCTACGTGGACGATATGATAGTCAAGTCCAAGGATCGGGAGGGCCACATCACAGCTCTGCAAAAGTTCTTTGAAAGGATTCGAAAATAAAAAATGAGGCTCAATCCGTAAAAGTGTGCATTTGGAGTCACTACCAGGAAAATGCTTGGATTCATGATCACGTAACGAGGCATTAAAGTCAACCCTTCAAATATCAAAGCAATTTTGGAAATGCCTCCTTCGAGGACCGAACGAGAAGTCAGGGGCTTTCTAGGTAAAATACAGTTTATCAGTCGATTCATCGCAAAATTGATAACTACCTGTGAGCCGCTCTTTTGTTTGCTGAAGGAAGGAGTCAAGTTCGAATGGGATCAGAAATGTCAAGACGCCTTTGAGGCTGTACGTCAGTACCCATAGAATCCACCTGTTCTAGCTCCTTCCGAACCTGATAGACCACTGATCCTCTATTTATCAGTGACCGGTTCAGCTATGAGATGTACGTTAGCACAAGAAGGTGAAACTGGAGTAGAAAAGGCTGTCTACTACTTAAGCAAGAAAATGATAGGGTCAGAAGTACAATACACGCCGTTGGAGAACACATGTTGGACCTTGGTTTGGGATTTCTGAAAATTAAGGCATTATATGCTGTCTTTCACAGTGAACATCATCACCCGGATGAATCCATTGAAGTATCTGTTCAAAAAGCCAGCACTGACAGGACGGCTGGCTCGATGGTTGCTGCTATTATTAGAGTTCGATTTAAAGTACGTTACCCAGAAGTTAGTCAAAGGCAGGGCAGTGGCAGAATTCTTGGCCGATCAACCAATTGAATGAGGCGAAGACACGGAGTTCTAGTTCCCGGACGAACAGCTGATGAGAGTCGGGAATGACAAGTGGACTTTATATTTCGATGGCGCATCCAATCAATATGACTATGGAATAGGAGTCCTCCTTGTCACTCCTGATGAATCCCACGTCTCCTTGTCATTAAAGCTCAAATTTGAAGTCACCAATAATCAAGCTGAGTATGAAGCATGTTTAGCTGGATTGGAGGCAGCCCTACAACTAGGGACAAAGAAATTGAAAGCCATTAGAGACTTAGCACTAGTAGTTTCACAAGCAAGGGGAGAATGGAAGGTTAGGGATTTAACTTTGATTCTCCATCATCAAGAACTAGAAAAGCTAATACCATGCTTTGAATCAGTGATTTTCACCCACGTGCCAAGACTGCATAACAAGTTCGCTGATGCACTGGCCACCCTAGCATCCATGATTGACATATCATCCGGAGTTCGAAGGAGACCTTTGACAATCGAAAAGAAAAGAAGACTAGCATACGAGATGAAAGCCACGATCGAGGAAAGCACTGATAATCTTCCATGGTATTTTCACATTCTGAAACATCGTATAGAAAGGAGAATATCTCAAGTTTGCCAGCAAAAAGGACAAAAGGGCAATACGATGGTTATCTGCACAGTTCCTCCTCTGCGGTGGTAAACTATACAAACGAGGACATTATAGTGTCAATAAGTTATGCGTAAACACTGAAGAAGGCCAAAAGCTAATGAAAGAGATACACGCTGGGGTCTGTGGGCCGCACATGAGTGGAAATATGTTAGCCAAGAAGATCCTACGACAGGGATATATTTGGATGACGATGGAGATGGACTATATACAGTTTGTGCGAAGGTGTCACACGTGTCAGATTCATCCATACCTTATGCATGTTCCCCCGTCTCAGCTATATAACCTAACGTCACCATGGCCGTTCTCGGTATAGGGCATCGACGTGATTAGCAGAGTAACACCGAAGGCATCAAATGGACATGAGTTTATCTTAGTGACCATTGACAATTTCACCAAGTGGATGGAAGCAACCTCCTACTCGGTATTGAAAGCCTCCCGCGTTGCTAAGTTTATCAAGCAAAACATCATCTGCCGGCACAGAGTCCCACATGAGGTCATCTCAGACAATGGCTCGCATTTTCATGGGGAGATCTTAGATCTTTTCGAAGAATACCGGATAGTAGCTCATAAGTCTTCACCCTATCGGCCGCAGACCAATGGAGCAATCGAGGTAGCCAATAAGAATATTAAGAAAATTCTGCAAAAGACGATTAACTCACATAAGGATTAGCCAGAACATTTACCGTTTGACCTTTGAGGATACAGAACGTCAATCAGAACTTCAACAAGAGTTACGCCATACTCTCTAGTATACATGATGGAAGCCATGCTTCCCATTGAGATAGAAATCCTTTCACTAAGAGTAGTGACTGAGGCTAACATCTCAGAAGCAGAATGGCAGAGGAACCGGATAGAAGAGCTGCTCTTGTTCGATGAAAGAAGGCTACATGCTCTATTTCACGTGCAAGGTTACCAAATGAGGATAGCTCGAGCCTTCAACAAAAAGATCAAGACCCGAGATCTCAGAGAAGGGAATCTGGTTCTTAAGGAAATCAGAGTTCCTATTTTTTACCCAAGAGGCAAATTCAAGCCAAATTGGTCCGGGCCGTTTCTCATTAAAACCATCATGACCGGTAGTGCAGTCGTTATCATGGACTTGGATGGCAATGTGCTCTCCACTCTAGTTAATCTCGATCAACTCAAAAAGAACTATCCTTGAGGTAAAAATAAAAAGAAAATAAAACGCTCGCTGAGTTGAAAATCGAAGAGACAACTCAGGCAAAAGTTAGAGCGGCCCGCAAGGCTGAATATTGGAAAGGGCGACCTTGGCAAAAATTAGGGCATCACAAAAGGAGAGTGTCAACACCCGAGCAACAATCGAGCCCGAACTACGTTACGGCCTGATTCCATCTTTTTGCGATACGTAGGCAGCTTCTTTTAAATGAGTCCGGCCACATTCTTGGTCTCTAACCATTTTGAATCTAAATAAGACCAATGCAAATTAATTCTTGAATTTTGATAATAAAGTCATTAAAATTTTGGATAAATTTAAATAATCTTAAACATAACGTGGGAGTTTGAGATTGTTTCGATCAGAATAAAAAAGTTTTGAATAAAAAGAGGGGCACGCAAGTCCCAAACTCAACAAACAAAATAAGGAAAAACTATGAAATTTTTGAAACAAAGCACGAGGCCTCAAGTTCTCCTTCTTTTTGCTGCTGGTGTTTCTTTTTCTTTATCTTGTTTCTTCAGATCCTGCATCTGCCATGTCTTGTATTCAGCGAAAAGATCTGAACACTGCAACTCATGCACCTCCATCAATGAGCGAGACGACTAGGCATCCTGATATGATGATAGAAACGGAGCCGTAGTATAGATGAGAACAGACGGCCTCGAATGCTGGGGAAGATGATATGGTTGCGACCAAATTGCTGCATGATCCGATGGGGGTAATAAAAGGTAGTTTGACGTAGGCCAACAAGAAGCACACTAGGGTGATCCATAGTGGTCAAAGTCCTAGCGAGAATCCGCCACCAAGAGCGCTGCCAGGTAATGTCTGGGCTACTCAGAGAAGAAAGATACTGTCGCCAAGATGCCTCAGCGTCACATATCTAATAACGCGGGCGGTAAAGGAAGACAGCGGCATTGTGCTTGTTAGTGGGAGGCTTCTATATGAGATTTATCTTCTCCATCAGCCAGGCTGTAACAAGAGTTAAAACAGTAAGAGAAAGGCTTTGTAGTATGACAGAGAACTTGATATAGAGGAAGATGTTAAGTTCACCTGAAGAAGTAAAGAGTTGCCAGCAAAGGTAGTGGTCTCACTACGATGAACAATGTCCAAGCCCAGTAGTGTCTCAGCCACAACAAGTGGCACGGAGTCTTTTTCCATCCACATTTGGCCAGCAATGTCAACCAGAAGCAAAGTGCAAATTGACGCCACAACTGAAAGTCTAAATCGCTGAGGTCACCAGTAGGATGAAACCTCTCAATAAGCCATGGGATGTCAAGACAGTCGCCCGAGGTCAGAAGAGAAGCCTCCATCCTGGATAGGCCACAAAATTGCATCATCTGTTGCCGAACTGAGAGGAAGGGAGTAGGAACGACAACAGAACTCCGTGGAGTCAAATCCAAGATGGCAGCGAACTCCTCTACAGTCGGAAATAGCTCCTCTACGCCGAATCAAAAGACATGGGACTACGGGTCCCAAAGCTGGGCGGCGACCGCCAATAAAAATCTATTAAGCTTTATGGTCCTCAGTAAGAACAGGGCATTAAGGCCAAAGGGGGCAAAGTTTAAACGTTCAATGTGAAAAAATGCCTCAATCTATGGAGAAAGTGGGGCAGCCATTTGAGTGTAAGTAACAACAAATGGAGCCTCTAAGTCATTATTTATAAGGTTGAAAAAGGTGGGAAATCGAAATTTCGGGAAAAGGCCCATTCAAAGTGGCGACCACCGTCTTGAAAGTGGCGACTGCCAACTCTAAAAAGCATAGTACAGTGACGTCATTCCTTTGACTAGGCTACCGCCGAGTTGACATATGAGACCGCCAGGTTAACAATTGTGAAAAATGGCGACCGCCAGGTTGTATTATGGAGACCGCCATTTTGTAACATGACGGGTGTGGATTAGTTTGCAGTTTGTGTGATTTGTATTAGTTGTGGCATCTGAACCATACATTCGTGAAAGTTTGAGTAGTAAAGTAAAAGAGAACCATATAAGCAGACGAATATAAGGTAATAAATGGCACGAGGGCCCAAAAATGCATTAGAAAGTAGCAAAATGTATCAAAGTATAACTGGGGCACCCAGGCCCAATAAAATGGTAAACGGGGGCACGCAGACCCGTATATGTATCAAACTAGGGCACGCAGGTCCATCAAAATAAAATGTATCGAAAAGGGTCTCTCTCTCTCTCTCTCTCTCATATATGCCTCTAGAGGACTCAGCGAGAAGGATCGGCCTCTTTCGAGCTGTCGTCCTCAAAACGTCTGTCAAAATCATCACCGCCGTCACTGCCAAAGGAGGAGGAGACAACTATGAAACAGCTCCAGGTAGAAGATGCAAATCCTCGAGAGCGGACTCGGGAAGAAACGTGGGACCCACGGCCACGTGCTAGAACCGGGGAGGAGGCTAAGCAGGGGCCGGTGGTGGTACTACACCGACAGCAGCTACCGGTGCCCGAAAAGAGAAGCATGAATAAGAACAAAGTACATAATATGACAACAAGGCACATGAAGAGATACTCACTAGCAAGGGAATGAATGGAACCCCAGCTGCCCGTAAGGTGGCATCCTACTGGCGGACAAGGGTCCGCAAAGCGCTCACCATTAGCATGAGGCAATCCATCCAAAATTGATCTGTCTGTCAAGAAATAAAACAGAATTGAGCGGACTATGAATAAAGAAAGGAAAAAAGGAAATAGTGAGAAAAGAGTCAACCTGGGCGTGCTCTGATCGAAACTCCGGGGTTGGAGGAACCGGGACGGGGATATCAAAAGGATACCCAGCAATGAAAGATGACACCGTCCAAGGCACCTCAACAGCCGTAGCTCCAACTCCACCAGCAGCACCAGCAGCGAAACCAGCAGCACCAATATCAGCAGCCTCTGGCGCCTGTCCACGCCTCCTGCCTCCAGGGGCAATCGGGCCGGGTCCTAGTGGTCCCATCAAATGAGCCCGGGCCTAGGCCGTATAATCTTCCTCCACTACGAGCAACTCCATAGCCGAGGTCCCTACTGTCTCCAACGGCAGGTCAATAGGGCTCAGATCCTCAGTTCGGCGCATACAGACTGAAGGAACCACTAGGATCCATAAGTGATCCAGGCCGAGCGACTGGTGAACCACTCGTTCTCCCAGATAGTACTCCTGCCCAAATGGGCCCTCCAGCAGGATACGCCTCGCAGCAATGTCACGGCTGCGTATCAGATCCGCACCGGCCCAATCCTCTACCCCTCTCTAGACATCCCAGTGGACCTGCGACAGTTCAAAATACAATACGATGCAAAGAACAGTAAGACATACAGTATGATGAACAGTGTGCAGTAATCAGTGCCCAGTGCAGTGCAGTGTAATGTAGTGAACGAAATGAAGAATAGTGTGGTACAGTGAACAGAGCAGTAAATAGTATAATAGAGAAAGCAATGTATTGGAATGGTAAGCAAAGATACCAGGTCAAGAGTCAGCTGGTCCAAAGACACCCGGAATCGGTTAAGGTTCTTCCCTCCGGCCTTTTTCCCGTTCAGCCCTCAAGACCACCGGGCTACACGGGGAATAACCAGAGGGTCTGGCGCATAGTTCGCCGTGACGTGAAGCCCGAGGAACTCATAGGTCCGTAACTGCAAAGAAGAAGATGTCAACAAGCAGAAATAACATAAAACAAAAATAGATGAAAAACTGCAGAAACTAAATCATACCTCCCAGACCCTCTAGTATCCCCCGATGCTAAGCTACTGCGAGAGCCGGGTCAAGGTCCGCATAAAGCTGTAGAGAGTAGCCAGAGCAGCGCCTCCCCAGTCGTACGAAGCAACCTAGTCAAGACGAGCCAGGCCGCCCAAGTAGTGTAAATGAGCGGTGTTCCCCTTGTTCGAAAACAAAGAGGTACAAAAGATATATATAAGAAAATCCCGAGCAACCCACTCACAATGGCGGGGCTCGGTGCACTGGAAGTGTCAGAAACGATCAAAAAACTAGGTATATCGGACCCGGTCTCTGTCCATCTGCACTGGAATAGCCACGAGGAAGTACATCAAGGCATCAGTAGACTACGCAATGGTGGGGTCAAATGGAACAGGGGCACCACCCACCCGGATGCCGATAATGAGCGCAAAATCTAGATGCGTCAAAGTAGCCTCAAAGGTAGTGAAATGGAAAGTATTTGTGGTATCCCACCACTGCTCGGCCAGGGCTGCCAGCCAAATCTGGTCATTGCTCGTCCTACCCAGCAGATGTATGAAGCGAACAAAATTGGAGGCGTCGATGTAAGCCCGACTGGGAGCACGGAGGGCATCATACCACTCCAACACCTCCCCGGAGGCAAAACCCCCAAAACCTAGGACACAGTGACCAGCCTGTAAAGAAGGGAGAAACAAAGGATACATAAAGAACAGATCAAACACATGACACATGCAGCAGAAAACCATAACAAATCAAGCAAATCATTCAAACCCTAGGTGATGGTCATTTGGTTCATTACAAGCCCTAGAAAACTAAGCTCCCTAACCCTAGGTCAGTGATTTCTGCATATATTGGTAATCCTAAGTTCTGGCGCATCAGGCGAAATTTTATCATTTTATGTCCACCCTTTTTTCCAAAAAAAAAAATCTTCGTGATATTTCTAGGATTTTCTAACATTGTCTCAAAAAGTTTTTTCAAATTTTTAGAATTTTTTAAAATTTTTTAAAATTTTCTAATATTTTCTAAATATTTTTCTCAAAATTCTAGGATTTTCTTAAAAAATTTCTCATTTTCAAAGTTGTCTTAAAAATATTTTCTAAATTTTTTTAGGATTTTCTTTTTGAATTTTTCAGGATTTTTTAAAAATTTCAAGAATTTTCTTCAAATTTCTAGAATTTTCTAGGATTTTCTAAAAAAATCTTCCTAAAAGTTTGTCTAATTTTCTAGAAATATTCCTTAAATTTCTAGATGTTGTGAAAATTTGCCAAAAATTTTAGGATTGTGAAAAAATTGTCCTTAAATTTTTTAAGAATCTTTGAAAATTTGCCTTCAATCTCAATTTTCTAGAGTCTAAAAAAACTAAATAAATAATAATAATAAATAAATAAATAAATATTTTTGCACCAAATTTTAGAATTTTTGACAAAATTCTCTCTAAAAATTCTACAAGTTTTGAAAATTTGACCCCAAAAGAATAGAAAATAAAATTTTCCCCTTAAATTTTCTTAGGTTTTCCTAAAATCAAAAAAATAATTTAAGTATTTTCATTCCAAAAATAATTGCCCTTTTCTTTGTTTGTTCAAGACCTAAGTATCCCTACTGTTTTAATCTCCATCGGATAGGTGCCCAAACTAAGCACAAATCCCATAAATCATTATCACATAATCATCATCATCATCAAACACATCAAAATAAACCATCATTCAACATCATTCACATAATAATCATCATCATATAGGGGATCCTAAGCATGCGTCTACGTTTGAGATATTTCATACTTTGGTATTGAAATAGTATGGATAAGAAACTTACCGATGGACGCCGACGAGACATATGATGGTCAGGCTCTCGCAGAAGAAGGACGGCAGCAACAACATCATATGGAGGCTCGTAGCGTCTCATCCCGCGCGGAACTACGCGATGAGACAGTGGAGCGTATGTATGAGGGTCAAAGGGCGCCGAATGGCCCTCTCCCGCGTCAGGATCCAAAAAGTCAGCCATCGCAACCTCAGCAGCAGCATCCGTAGCCGCCTGTGCCTCAGCAGCTGCTCGTACCTCCTCCGCAGCAACACGACAAGAAGCACGCTCCGCCTCAACCACGAGGGCGTCCATTGCAGCAGTGGGGACACCTATAGAGGAGCTCCCAGTAGCAGAAAGGCCCTGTTGTGCCCCCAAATCATCGTCCCCTGGCCCTGGCCTGCCATAAATAGGAATGGAATCACGAAGAGAAGTGTGAATATCGTGTGATAAGAGAAAGCAGAAAGCAAAAGGTGCAGAAGCGAAAGAGACAAGAAGAGAGCTCGAGAGAGTCTTGGAAGCGCGAGAGAGCTAGAGAGAGAGTAAGGATGTGAGAATAAGCTATGCCCCGCGCGACCTGGGGGTTTTGTGCGCGCCTCAAGATGGCGATTGCCATGTTTGATGGTAGCGACCGCCAGGAAGGTGAAGCGACACCTGGCGACCACCAACTAAAAATGGTTTTTATCCAGCAACCGCCATGTCAGATGGGTTCTGTCTAGGCAGTCGCCAAGTTATCAAAGGGTCACGTCATGTCAGTGTTTCATTATGGTGTTTTGGGTTTCTTAAGGGGCCGTTTGGGCATTTTTTATTGTTATTATGAGTTAATTCCTTTTAGCATATTAGGTGTTTTATCTTCTTTTTGTGCGCACCTTATTAGTAAAAATGATCTAAAAATAAAATAATAAAAATAATAATAAAAATGACAATAATAATACTAATAATAAAAAAATAAAAAAAAGATAAAAAAATAAAAAAAATAATAATGCATAAATAAATTTTTCTTATGATGAGTTATTTTTGTGTACATTGTCAAAAATATTTTATTAGTTTCAAAACCTTGTGTATTTTTCAAAGAAAGATTTTCTTAAATTTTATTTTCGTTACTCTATCCTTTTGTAATGATTCTTTTTTGATAAACCAAATTTCAAACCATAACTTGATTTTTAATCTCGTACCCCATTCCGAACTTTTAGGTTCTAACTCGACCTATTAATTCGTGATTATCCTTCTCGATAAATTTAATTTTAATTCGTAACTTGGTTTTTAATTATTTGTATACCACGTTTCGAATTTTTATGTCTTAACTCGATCTATTAGTATGTTGTTTTACTCATCGGTCCTCCTCACGACCTTAAACTTACTCGTCGATCCTCCTCATGACACTAAGCTGACTCGGTCCTCCTCACGACCTTAAATTAACTCGTCGGTCCTCCTCATGACCTTAAACTGACTCGTTGATCCTCCTCACGACCTTAAACTGACTCGTCGGTTCTCCTCACGACCTTAAACTAACTTACCGGTCCTCTTCATGACCCTAAAATGACTCGGTCCTCCTCATAACCATAAATTAACTCGTCGGTCCTCCTCATGAACCTAAACTGACTTGTCGGTCCTCCTCGTGACCATAAACTGACTCGGTCCTCCTCACGACCTTAAACTAACTCGTTGGTTCTTCTCACAACCTTAAACTGACTCATCGGTCCTACTCATGATCCTAAACTGACTCGGTCCTCCTTATGACTATAAACTGACTCGTCGGTACTCCTCACGACCCTAAACTGACTCGTCGGTCCTCCTCATGACCACAAACTGACTCGTCGGTCCTTCTCATGATCATAAACTGACTTATTGGTCCTCTTTACGACCCTAAACTGACTCGTCGGTCCTCCTCATGACCCTAAATTGACTCGGTCCTCCTCACGACCTTAAACAAACTCGTCGGTCTTCCTTACGACCTAAAACTGACTCATATGTTCTCCTCATGACCCTAAACTGACTCGATCCTACTCATGACCATAAACTGACTCATTGGTCCTCCTCATGATCCTAAATTGACTCATCGGTCCTCCTCATGACCTTGAACTGACTTATCGGTCCTCCTCACGACCTTAAACTAACTCGTCGATCCTCCTCATGACTATAAACTGACTCGTCGGTCCTCATCATGACCTTAAACTGACTCACGTTATATCTGCATTACATCATATCCCTTATCATTGCATCTCGCATTTTGCGCCGTAAACTACATTTTAGTCTGATCCCTAACAAAAGCGGGTACGTAAGCAGCTCGATAAAAATTCGAGTACAACCAACTTCATTGCATGGTTATATGTTTGTGGCCTAAGATTGACGGCTCAGTCAAATGGTTGTTGTCACTGGATCTTTGATATAACCCGCTTCACGCGTTGCTATGCAAATCATATCAAAGAGGGGCGACTGTAGACACCCAAATTTAACTCTACCTAATCTTAGGCGAATTTGATAATGAAAACAGGTGAAATAGTGCCTCGGTATGATTCTTAAAAAGTGATCCAAGCTCGGTATTTGAACCCAAAACCTTCGAACTAATGAAATTTTGACGAACTAACGAAACTTGCTGCCCAAGTAAGGCGATCGCCACGTTTATTGTGGCGACCGCCAATAGAACCTCTCTAAAACCCTCGCCAAACGTGACGACTGCCACTTTTCATTGTGACGACCGCCAACTCCCATAATGGCGATCGCTAAAGAACTTTGTCGAATCTTTCAAAAACATGGCGACCGCCAATTTGCATTGTGGCGACCGTCAACTCTAAATGGCCTGACGTGTCCCTAAAACATGGAAGCATCTCATTGGCAGATAAACTCTATAAATACCATACATTTGGTATGTTTTTAGAAGGAGAAAATGAGTGTGAGGTTTTGAGAGTGAAATTATGCCGAGTTGCCAAGTAATTTCGAGCCCCGACGCCGAAGTTCTACCGAAATATCGAGTCCCGATCCTCCAATACCTACATTTGAAACCCTAGCTTGGAATCACTATCCGAGGATTGAAGCACATTACCCAATTTGAGGATTCCACGACTCGGGTACCTTGTTTAGATGCCCGGTCTTTTTAGCTCTATTTCTCCTCTTTTGGAGTGACCGGGTTAAATTTCAATTTCAAATTGCCTATTCTTTTCATTTATAATAATTAATCTCGTTTACATCATATAATTTAGTTGTTTTCTTTACTTTTTTAGTTATTAATTTTCTTATATTCACACTTAACACATTTGTTATTTTCTATAATTAATTCAATAAAACAGTGCTAATACATTTCTAGCAATTATAACTTGATAATGTTATTAATTCTTATAATATAAGCACTTACATAAAAATGGTTATAATTATCAATATTGCACCAATTTAATCGCTAATTTTCTCTTAATGTTAATTTAGTTTTTTCTTTATTAGTATTTTGTTTCTTTTATTTTTTTTAATTTAATGCTCTAGCATTAGTTACATTCCTTTTTTTATTAGTCTAATTTCCGTTTATTAGCATTTTCTTTTCTTTTCTTTTCTTGTACCATTAATTAAATGCTTCATTTTATTTTTCTTTTTAACTTAGTATTTCTTTTATAACTTTCATTTTTCATTTCTTTCCTTTTTCTTTCAATACTAATGTAATTTCTTTTCCTAGTATTTTATTTACTTCCTTATAATGCTTAGTATTTCTTTTTTTTAATATTAATTAATCTTTGATGCTAACATGTCATTTCTTTTGCTTTTATGGTAATGTAACTTTTTTTTAATATTCTATCATATTATCTTTTCTTTTCTTTTAATGTTAGCTTAAATTAATTTCTTCTAGCATTTTTTTTTCTGTTTTCTCTTAATATTAGTGCAATATCTCTTTTTACATTTATTTTATCTTTATTTTTCTTTCATTTCATTAAATCTAAAAAATCATAAAAGGTACTTAAGCTATATTTAGTTTTCTTCTATTTTGTTTTCTTTTTTTTATGAATAGTTAAGCTTTCTTTTAATAGTTTAAATAAATATTTTTTTAATTTTTTCATTTAGTATTATTTTTTTTTACAAACTTATTCTTCATTTTCTCTTTTTTTAAATTCTCAAGCTCCCTTTTGCCATAACACTCTTATTTTTGTTTTCTTTGTTAGTAAATTTTTTGTTTTAGAACTTACATACATCTTTTATTTTTAGTATCTTTCTCATCATGTTAATGTTAACTTAGCTTGTTTGTTAATGTGCATATTTTAGTTATTTTTTTTAAAATTTTACCTATTTAGTGTATTTCTTGTTAACAAATCTTGTTTAGGCAATTTTGACACTTTCTAGCATGCCTTTTTTATTATTATTCTTAAATCATGGCAATTTAGTTTGTTTTAATAAAATTGCATGCGAGTGTGCTACATGTATCCTTTTAGTTAAAAATTACATGTCTTAGGACTTAAAATTTTATCCCTTTATTTGCTCTAATTTGGAGTGCTATGTACATATCTTATGTATTTTTCATATTTAATTTTGAATGTTCTCTCTTTATCTCTATTTTCTTTATTTACATACATTTCAAAAATTTTATTAAAGAACCAATGATGATTAGTAGAGGACAACCTTATGGTCGGGCGAACGGGGTGCCTAACACATTTTTCGATTCGTACCTTAGCACCTAATTCGTACCTTAGCCCATTGAATCTTTTTTCTCTGGTTAACGTTTTAAAGATCAGTAGTCAATTTTATTTTTCTTAGTTTTTCTCAAAAAATTAAGTTGCGACTCTATTTTCAACAAAAGAAAATTTCAAAATTTGGTTTTCAAAGTGTTAAAAGATTTTTCTAAACATTCTTTGAATCCCATATTTTTGGCCATTTTCCAAAACCCCTCTATCCGAGTCATACATCATCCATCTGCTCATTTGTCTGTTATTGATTTTAGTAATGCTGATTGGGTTAATAGTCACTTTGATAGGTGATCAACCTTTAGATATTATATATTTGTTGGCGGTAATCTTGTCACTTGGCGTAGTAAGAAACAAAATATTGTTTCCTATTCCAGTGCTGAATTAGATTATCGTGCCATGGCACATAATGCATTTGAAATGCTGTGGGTTCGTTTTCTTCTTCATGACTTCGGCTGTTAGAGTTGTTATATGAAAAATAGATAATAGCGTCGTCTATTGTTCTGACTCTCTGTGCCAGTACACTTTGTGTGTATTGAACGGGACATTTGTGATAATTAATTTAGTACTGACTACTGACTATATAAATTAATTCACACCCTAAGATCATTATGAATAGTACTTATTCTCTTAATTCTGAAATAATTATTGATTTGCCTATATTTAATAGTCATTATTTTGATTCATTAGAGGGTGCGATCTTATACGGGTCTATATTTTCAGTGAGTTGGATAGCGATATTATTTATATGAAAAATATTAATTATTGACAAAATTCAGGTCCCGAATGATCAGGATTGACGATACCCCCTTAAGGATGCTTATAAGTTTTGACCGGGTCAAACCCTACAGGTGGATTTAATTATCCGACGGTCAAATAAGTTAAGCGGAAATGTTTAAGGAATATCAAGATGCCGATTAAATTAAATTGTTAATAATTAAATTTAATTAGCGGGTATCGAGAATAGTAATATGGGGAGAAATGGTAAGCGTTTAATAACAGGAGCTCAATGCAAGAAAGTCTTGAGATTATGGGTCAGAGTGCAATTACAGTTCTTTAGTGGTGTGAACTGTAATTCAGTGTTCTATGAAAATTACAGAAATCGCTACTGATTTTTCATAATTGTAGATACCGCTATGCGTCTTTCTTTTATTACAGAAATCATTGGTAGGTATTTGTGTTCCACTGGAAGTCTTACTCATAATTACTCCCCAGGTCCCTATTGTAGCCCTATATATACGTCGGTAAGCTGAACCAGTTTGAGATTAATAGTTAATATATAATTATCATTGAGATATTATTTTTGTCTTTCAAAGACTTAAATATATTGGGGTTCTGCCGGTACAAGTTCTCGGAGGATCGTAACTCACACTACGTTCGAGGATCGCGTAAGTGAATACAGTAGAAGATCTGACTGGAGTTTCAACTCGAAATCAAGTCATAGATGAAGATTAGTTCGATAAGAGATATCCATCTAAATTAAGTTTGGTTGCACGAATTTATTTTTGATCGTTCGATGTCAAAAAAAATTTTGGATTCCGTTTCGGCGTTTGTCCGTCCAGTTAATTTTTTACCGAAAATCGTTTTACAAAAACAATGATCTTGGCAGTATTGCCTCCAACAAAGGTATCATACCTTCTCGTCCTATAGAGATATTTTGTGATAATCAGGCAGTCTTATTTATTGCTAATAATCTCATTTTTCATGAGCGCACTAAGATATTGAGGTTAAATATTACTTTATTTGGCATTTAATGATGATGAATCAAATTATCACTCATATGTTCGCTCAAAAAATTAATTGGGTAATATTCTTACCAAACCATTAGCTGCTTCTGGTTTTCTGCAACTTTTTTCCAAGCTTTTGAATAACTTTAAAATATATAACATTTTGACCTCTGTGCTCCAGCTAAAGAATGGGTGTTAAATAATTACCTATGAATGTTATGATTATTTTGTAATTAATTTGGTGTCTTTTATATAAATACTGATGTGGTGTAAAGGTAAAGTTAAGTCTCATTATTCTTTTAATAATATTTTCTCAGTTTTTCTCTTTTCTCCTTTCTCTTCTTCTTTAACCATAAATTGCTACCTTGCTATTCAATTGTTTGTAATTATAAGACAAGTTATCTTGGAGACTAAAGTTCGCTCTAAATTGTGTTTTGATGTATGGGATGAAGTATCCCTTGAAAACTTATTTTTTTCTCTAGTGGTTATGGCATGAATTTTTGAACCAGAGTCATATTTTCATGGCTTATTTTACACCTCATCAGGTTGTAATGCCATAAGAATGTGGCGACTTCATGCCACACAATACAACTAGAGCACCTATGAGTGTGGGTCTAGCATTTGTTATTAGAGATTAGGTTATAGGTTCTATAAACCTTGTAGAATGTGATTCTGTGATGGACCATAGGTTAGGTGTGTTAGATAGTTAATGGAATAGATAGCGTAATGTGAGTTAGTTTGTCACATTACGCGTATAGTGTGATATTATGTGTTCATGCATATGTCCAAGGAAAGTAGGCATTGCGATATCATACCCTTATTTTCGTACGTCCAACTAACTTTCTTAGAAGTCCATTTGAAAAAACATTCTGTAGGCGTAGTCCATAATGGAAGTCTAAGTAGGTTTATCGAACTGGGTAGATAGCCATAGTTTTTGGATCTCTTGCCCAGTCGCATATTTTTTTTCTTTCATAATTTTGAATGGACTCTAGTGTTAAACCTTGATTTATCAACTTTCTTGTTATAGAGTGAAGTATGAAGAACTTCGATAGAGCATCATTTGCCCCTGAACAAGCGGGATAGGAGGTACCTCAACAAGCGGGATATGAGGAACCTCAACAAGCGGGATAGGAGGTACCTCAACAAGCGAGACTAGTACAACTTGAATAAGTGAACCAACGTAACCCGTCCATTAGAATGTTAAAAGCTATTCCAAGACTAAAAGCATCTCCAACCATGCTCTCTATTTACCTAAGTAGTTCTCTAAAATAACTAAAAACTATTTTAAGAAGAAATTTTCTCATTTACAACTCCAACCATACTCCCTATTTTATGGAGTCAATTTTTTAATTAATATATAATAAAATAAACACTACAAACACACGTACAATTAAAAATCATTTGCTCAACAAAACGAAAAACATGAGCAAAGTAAAATGAAAAACCAAAAGAAGAAATCTACAAAAGAGGAAGAGAGAATTCACCAACGAACCAACGAATAAACAAATCTCGCAAGCAATTTCACCAATGGACCAATGATTCAACAAATCTCATAATCAATTTTAGCAATCTCACCGACAAATTTCAATGAGGAAACCGTTGGTATACAGAAATTTTTAAAACCTTTTCGTTGGAGGCTCCCCAAACCTGTATCTTGCGTGCAGAAAATGAAAAGGTATTTTGCTGAAAGTTAAACTAGTAAGGAAGTTAGCGAGTGCGTTGGAGCTCGACTTTTGCAATTTTTTTGCCAGTTTGGTTGAGCCGTGAATGGCGATGCCGTTGGAGATGGTCTAATAGAATAAATTGCAAGATGGATTGAGATGCAGGCGGAATTAACTAGTAATTCTCTAGTTAGACAGTTCAAGAATTTGGGTGCTAAGGATTCTATAGGGACTGTTAGTCCTACTGAAGAAAAGAATTGGTGGAAGGACGCAATACGTATTCATAAACTTGGAGTGATAGAAGATGATAGGGTTGATATGATAGGATTCATGTTTAGGGGAGAGGCATATAACTGGTGGGAGGTGTCTGAGAGATTGCTAAAGATGCCTGTGTCTAGGGTTGATTATCTTATACCTCAAAGAATTGCTTGAACTCCTTTTGTGAAGGTGTTTGATGAACAATATAAGCCTATGACTTACAAGTATGAGAGGCAAGAACGGAGGGAGAGAAGGCCTAGTGGGGGTAGATGCCCCCACTGACTTTTTTAAAATTTTATTTTTACCTACATGTATTTTAAATTTAATAATTATACCCCTAGTGAATTTATATTTTAGCCCCACTATTGTTTTCTATTACTATTTTATACCCTTAACAAGCTAATAGAGCAAAATGCCAAAATTAAATTAAAAAATACCATTCACACTTCACAGAATCACAGTATCATCGGGCTAGAATTTTCATGCAGTCACGCCGCCACATGTAGCACCGCTCGCCTCAGGTCCTCACGTCGCCACTGCTCGCCTCGCTTAGTCACGTCGTTGGCTCGTCACCTCGTGATCTTGTCCCACGCGTAACTGTGTTACTACATAAGTCTTCTTTCTGAGTTTTTTCTTTCTGAGTATTCCTAATCCCTTAAATCTTAAACGTTAAGAAGTCAAGAAGTTAAGAATTGAAGTTATTGGGACACTGAAGGCACTAGCATACAACATACTGCAATATCAAATATCTACATTTATGTGTTAACAGTTTCATCATTAATAAAATTGGATTAGGTCTTTAAGATTATAATCTTTTGTTGGCAAGAGAAAATTTTTATATATTGAAGTTATGGAGATTTTTGTTGGATAAATTAGATAAATTGCAAGAATTATGTGACTTGTAGGATTGGGTCGTATAGAATGCAACTTGACTGATCTTCCTACTGACCCTATTCTACGACCTCATATTTTAGATTATAATCCAAATATTAGAGACCAAGTTCGTCGTGGTCAATTATAAGTTTAACTTTTATATTATAAATGGATATGAATCTTTTGAGAAATATTTTAATTTAGTTTTTCTTTCTAATTTTATCTACAATTTTAAAATTTGCCCCACTGAACAAATAATCCTGGCTTCGTCCTTGATGAAAGGAGCAAGAATTTATTGATCTAGTGTAAATAAAGATGAGTGTGGCTGAGTATGAAATGAAGTTCACAGAGTTATCCCTATAAGCATATAAAGTTGTAATTAATTATGAGTCAAGGTACAGAAGGTTCCAGAAAGGATTAGATTATTCAATTAGGACAAGATTGGCGATTTTAGAAATAGATAATTATGCTAAGTTGGTTAGCAAATCAAAAAAGATCAAGAGAGATGTGAAAGAGGGTGAAGGGAGACGTGAAGAATTCAAAAGACGTATGTTATCAATCGACAGCTAAAAATCCCAAATTTAAGGGGGATCGATCGAATAAGGGAGTGTTCGATCGTACAAAGGGAATAAACACGTCTATCTATTTTAGGCATGGGGCTACTAATCATCTCATTAAGGACCATCAAAGTATTGGTAAGGGGATCATTTGTTACCATTGGTGATTAAAGAGTAACCCTCATTCTATTATACTGTTAATTGTAAGTTGTGAATAAGGTTATAGTACCATCAAAACTCCTAGTCGTAAGGTAGATAACTATTTGGTCACTGTTGAATAGAAGTATTTTCAAAAGTAATGACAACAATGATTTGTAACTCTTAAGCCTTATTTATACCATTTCGAATAGACAAAGTTGTTTAAAACTTATAAGACAAATATGTTGAGATTAATGTGGAATTTTCTCATCTGTTGTTAAGTTTGTTGAACTATCTTTCAAAGAGCTTTAATTTACTTTCAAAATCAGTACTTTATTTTCTCTCTTTTCATTGTAATACTAAGTATACTGTCATATAACCTTTGTGGTTGTAGATAATAGATTATTCTAAAAGGCTGGTCCATCATGGTCCGCATCTATGACTTGAGCCTGAAATTTAGTTTATGTTTTGGTCTTTGCTCATGAATTATAATTATAAGACATTTTTTTTTGGAGACTAAGGTTAGCTTTGAATTGTGTTTTGATGTATAGAATGAAGTAACCCTTAAAAAATTAATTTTTTTCTAGTGGTTGTGGCATGAGTTTTTGAATCAGAGCCATATGTTTTCATGGCTTGTTTTATGCCTCATCAAGTTATGATGGCATAGGAATATGGTGACATCATGCCCCACTATACAAGTAGAGCACCTGTGAGTATGGGTATGACACTTGAGTTGTGCCACATCTTGAGTCGTGCACCAAACATATGGTGCATAAGAGAAGTCAAGAATGTGGTGTACGAGAAAATAGTGTACTAGAACAAAATAGTGCCATACCATATGTTTATTGGGTAAGTCTCTTTCTTCGTCATATAAATGAAGTTCTAAATGAATTGGTGCACCGTGTGAAAGATTTTGGATTTGATATCGATGAAAGCATCTCAACTCTTTAGGTGAAAATTTGAGTTTGTCCTATCCCACGTTATTGTAAATTGAATGAAACAGTAGAGTACATAATCTCGATGTGGGAGACAGCTAAAGACGGGTTGTCAGGCCTCCCGGGGGCAAAAATATCGTTCACAAATTTTGGGTTTAAACCTGCAAAATGTTTCTCTTAGTACACCGGATGTTATACTACTGAGAGAAAGGTTTGAGAAAACATTCCCTTCCATTATGAATTTCTGACGGGTCGATTTACCATTTTGGGTGCGTCGTGCTTGATATCATGAATTCCTTCCATTGGAAGATTTCGGTCCCTTCATGGCTTTTGGTTGCTTTTGTGGTACTATATAGTCAACGGTTTTAATCAGGTTCTTTTTATCCAAATCTTCTAGACTTTCCTCGCATGATCCTCTTTTGGGCACATCAAGTCCGATATCATGAATTCCTTTCATTGGATGCTTCTGGCCCTTTCTCGACGTTTTTTCTTGCCTTTGTGGGCTTGTTATAAGTCATAACCAATGGCTCTCATCTAGGTCTTTTTGGTTGGATCGCCTTGATTTTTCTTGTGTGGTCATGAAAAAGAAAAATAAATGATATTAGTTTTCTTTTTTTGTGTGATTTTTGAGGGGCTCAAGAATTATGTGTTAGCATTTATTATTAGTACTTATAATCTTATTCTCGAAATAATTTATGGGTACATATATTTAGTGTTTATTATCTTAATTTGTAAAAGAGTGAGATTTTTTATAAGTCAATAAGATCGGTGAATTAGATGAAGATATTATGTATATGATGAATATTAATTATTAATGGTATTTATGTCCCGATATAGAGATTAAAATATGCCTCTTTAAAAAAAATTTATAAGTTTTGATTATATCAAACTATATAGATGGATTTTGTATCTTACATATTAAATAAGTTAAGTACAAAGTTTTAATGAAATTATAAGTGGTCGATTAAGTAAAATGGTCAGTAATTTAATTTAATCGATAAGTATCTATAAATTTAACGTGGAGATATAATTAAGCATCTAATAACATGGAGTTATGGGTGTAAATTTGGCCTGTGGCTCGTGAGTGGCCTGAAACTCGTCACTATGCAGGCCCGGCCTTGCTGAGGCTCGAGTACTTCACATGCAAACTTGGGCCGCCTCCTTCAAGCCCATGGGTCGACCCGGCCCAAGGCTCGATCCATTTAGCCCGAATTATAACATATATAATAAATAAACTATAAACTAATATTAATATATAATAAGTAAACTATAAACTTATAAACATATAAACTGTTGACTTATAATAAATTAATAAACTTATAAACTATTGACTTTATAATAAATTATAAAGTTTAAATTTAATAATTTATAGTCTTATGTTATATTCTTATACAACAACTCAAAAAATTAAAAAAAAAAAAGAACAAAAAAAAGAAGGCCCACAAAAGCCCGACCCTAGCCCACCCAAAGCCTGTTTTTGGCCTGGCCCGTGGCCGAGACTTGAGCCCGAGTATTAAGCCAGAACACACTACCCTTGGCCCTGAGCTTAGCCCTCCTCCAAAAAGCCCATTTCGGCCCGAAATTTTTGACAGGAGCTCGCCGAGCTTGGCCTTCTAGAGCCACGGCGGGAGCGGGTCGGGCTGAAATTACACCACTGCATGGAGCTCAAAATTATTTTGAGATAAGGTTTAGAGTGGAACTATAATTTTTTAGTGGTACGAATTATAACTTATGGATTAGGAATTTAATTCAAATTGAATTAAGTTGTATTTAATTGCATAAGAAACCTGAATCTTATTTACTTCACATATCTCTAAGCCTATTTATATGCCGTTAAACTTCTCTATGATATTTATATTTTTCGTTATAACAAGATGCGGTTGAACTAAGGTTTAGGTCACAAATTTGCAGCTTACACTCAATTCGTGATAAGTCATACGGAAATACTGTAAAAGACTTGAGGTATAATCAATTTCCAATTTGTCTGCATCCATATGGAGTTTTTTGTTCAAGTGCGAAAATGAGATCAAACCATAGAGATCTCAAAACTATAATATTTATACTGCAAAGCTGGGTTTTTTATTAGGTTCTCGGCGAAATTTTTTCGCTATAATTCATGTGCATTGTCATTGGTTTTCGAGATTCGTTTTTTTTCAACATGTTTCACGAATCAAATAAGGCCAATGACATATAATAGTTATAATTAATTATATAGAAAAAGATTACTATTTGATATGAGCAAAAAAAGTAAAAAATTTTTTTTTTACCCAATCAACCAACTTTAATAAGTTACTAAATAAACTATTTTGAATTCAAACAAATTTTTTGGCTTCAAAAGAAAAGGAAAAAAGAAAGAAAAAACTAACTTGTTAAAATAGTTACCAATTATATTCATACAAAATAGGTAGAAAGTATAGTTTAAATTGAAAAGAATAGATAATTGCATTTTAATAAATTCTTAAATCGCTAGCGTAAGTTTTAATTTACAATAAACAAATGAGTGCCTAAGATATATTTATTAAAATTAAACGATTAAGGCCTGATTGGAGATAATTTAATGACATATTAATTTATTTTGAATTAGTAAGTTTCAATTTTATAAAATTATTTTTTGATTATTTTATTTTTAATTCTTCCCATCAAAACGAATTCAAAATTAAAGTAAAAAATTGACCCAAAGATGATTTTTTTTAAAAGAACAAAATAAGCTAAAATAAGTAAAAAGTCTATTTTTTTACTTATCTTTATTTTAGTGATTTTTTTTGGGTTAATTTTTTTTTAATTTCTGTCATTAAGATAATTGAAAAATAAAAAAATAAAAAATAAAAAATAAAATCAATTCAAAATGAAAAATAAACTAAATATCAGTTTTTTTTGTCCCAAACTAAACATAAGAACCAATGTCATATTATACACTTTTTATGGAAAGAATCATGTTTGATTTCTTTATTAGGTTTTTTCTTTATTTTTGTTAATTTGCGGGTTGGTGAGCACTTACTTGTGTTGTAAACATACTTTGAATATGATTTAATTATAAAATTAATTTTAAATAATAATAATTTCTTAATTATTAAAAGTAATAATATATTAAAAGATTTTCAGCAGTCTAACCACAAACTCACTAATAATTATTAGGCTCACTCTTGATTTTAGTTAAAAATAATGAAAGAAGACATGTAAAAATATATATATATACTTTTTAGCATTACGTAAATTTATAAAAAAATTATTTTTATAAAAATATATTATATTCTATACAAAAGCTGAGAGAGAGAGAGAGAGAGAGAGAGAGAGAGAGAGAGAGAGAGAGAGAGAGAGAGAGAGAGAGAGAGAGAGGACAACGAGAGATTGGTAGAGAAGGAAGAAAGTGGGCTATTCATTTTAACTATTGATTGAAAACTAATCGATCAACATCAAAAGTTGAATTTAAAATGGTCAATAATAACTGACTGTTAAGAGCTATTTCACAATGACTATTTCTGCAGAATATATTAGATATTTGTTTTGAAAATAAAAAATATTTCTATTTTAATTACTCTCAATCCTCTTAGTTGCTTCACCAATTATTCTTGCTCAAACTACCTTAAAGTCTCTTAAAGTTCTATTAATATCTTCCAAGCCTCCCTTAATGTTACTAAAGTGATGTGGTAAGTGCAAAAATTCTCTTAGTCTCGTTCGAGTTGAGTGCCAAATGCAAAGGTAACAAAGATAACTAATTTGATAATTTTAAAAATTAAAAAATATTAATTATTTTGACTAGCGTTATCTTCTAGTGTTCACGATTTACTAAACACTCTTTGTCTCTAATTTTTAAGGTTACTTTTAGTGCATGTGAACATGCTGATATCAACTATGTGTGTAAGATAATACTGAAAATAATTAAAACCTTGCTGGTCACCTAAGATTTCCTATTTGTATCTCCCCAAATAATAATAAATTGATGAATAGAATGCTATAAAGAGAATTTAAATACTATTATCATTGGTAGTCTTGAAGAACGGTTTGAATTAGACAAATCGTGTATTTATTAAATTAATTTAAGTGAAAAACAATACAAATAATTAATAAGTTTGTTAGCGCCAACTCAATTGGGATGTTCATTATCTAAAGTGATGCATTTTTTTAATTATATTTTTGTTATTTTTAGAGGAATAAAATCGAAAATTTTGCACTGAACATTTACAATGATAATTTCGACTTAATAATATTTATTCTTTATATCAATTTTTTTCTTCTTTGTTTTTAATAATTTTAAATTTTAATTACTATTGAATATATGTTCAGTGTAAAAAAATTCAAAAAATGTACAGTCCAAGCATAGGTCCACCACCTTAAGACCAGGCCTTAACCTAGTCTTGAGCCTTGAATTTTTGACCATTGGACTGAACTAAGATCAAGAATTACTTTAAAAAATCTAAGCCTATAAAGATGCTAGTGGTTATATGCATGTATTACGCGTGAGTTATAAATGATAAGAGGTTAAAAATTTATAATTTATTTTTTTAGCCTGCATATCTTTTAAAAGAGAATACAAATAAAAAAATAGTATTACTTTTAAAATTTTTTAGAGATAAAATATCATAAAAGGCTCCCTCAACTTGAGTTTCTTCCTATCATATTCCTATTATAATAGTATTGATATAGATAGGCTGGGCTGTAGCGAGATTTTGGGGCAGGCTCAAATTTTAATGAAGCAGATAACTTAGGTTGAGTTGGTCCGAACCCAAAGTGCGGGGCCCAACAAACAAAAGTGAGAATAGCGGAATCCGAAGACGGAACTCGGAGAGGCAAAACGGCAAACCTCCGTGGAGAGCGGAACCGGCGATCAGCGTTGATAGTTGAAAACTTGCCCCGGTAATTCCGGTGGAAAGTTAAATCCCGCTCCGCCGACTCTTTCTCTCTCGTCGGACTCGTTATTCATGGCCCGTACATATCTAACTATGATGCTGATGATATATATATATATAATATATGATGTATATAGCTTATCTCGATGATTAATTTTACACGAGAGAGAGAGAGAAAGAGAGAGACGGAGAAAGATAAACCACAAAGAGAGAAAGCGAGAGAAAATGGGTAGATAGAGAAAGCGGGAGACATTGGGCCCAGAGAAGGGAGGGAGAGAGAGAGAGAGAGATCGGTTCAGATAGAGGAAGTGGGGGAGCATATTGGTACACTTGGGGGGGAGAGAGAGAGAGAGTGATTTGGTACACTTGGGGGTCTCTTCCGGCTTTGTGATTTTCTTCCTCGTTCCGTTTCTAATCCTCGAGGTTCAGAGAGGGAAAAGGAAAATTAATAACCTAACATTTTCTCTCTTTTTCTCTCTCACGTGAATTTTTCTCGGAAGAATTTCCGGTTTGTTGTAAATTTTTTGGATTCAATCGAACGATTCGGGCTAGGGTTTTCAATTCTAGGCATTAGGCTCTCGGTTTTCTTCCGGTTTGGAATTCCAAGTGGTTCGATTCGATATGTTGATCAGGGTTGCTAACCGGTGAGAATTGAATCTCCGATCTCGACATTAAGGTTGGAATATAAGGGTTGGAGAGATGGATGTTGATTCTTCAATGTTGTCGGAGACCGATCACGATCCGGAACGCCTGAACCACGACGGCGCGACGTCTGAACAGCTCGAGCAGTCTCCATCGGCGGCTTCTGGATCTCCGCTGCACCCGCCACCTCAGCAGCAACAGCAACAACAGCAGCCTCAGGTGCAGCAGAGCCCCGTGGCCGGGCCAAGGACTGCGCCGACTTACTCGGTGGTGAACGCCGTCTTAGAGAAGAAGGAGGATGGGCCGGGTCCGAGGTGTGGGCACACCTTAACGGCTGTCGCAGCAGTTGGAGAGGAAGGGACGGCGGGTTACATTGGACCGCGGCTGATTCTCTTTGGTGGTGCCACAGCTCTTGAGGGCAATTCTGCCGCTTCAGGGACTCCATCCTCAGCTGGAAGTGCAGGAATAAGTATGTGTTTGGTTTAACCCTCTCTTGCCACTACTGCAATTTATTATATTTGTGGGTGTTCCACTTTTGCTTGTAAAGAAGTCTAGGTTTCTTGCGAAATGCTATCCCCTCATATACTCCTTCTAAGGAATGTATTTTATGCCAAACTTATCATCCACCACATGAGATGATGATAGTGGCTGAAGGAGTAGTGCATGATAGGAGTGCATGTAGCATTACTCAGGTTTTTTTCAGGTAATTTGTGTTCATTTCTGTATTTTTATGAGACAGCAATGTTATTTATAATCTTAATCAGAAATTGCAAACAATGATGTTGAAGTGCCATAGGAAATCTATATTGTTGAAATTCTAGATGCATGCTTCTTTAGTTTTGTTCCATACTCTAGCGAATATGTTGGTTGTTTTGTTCCCTTCTATATATTTTGAAATCCAACTGATTTCAAGTGGCATGTGAACTTAAGTCCAGTAGAACCCTAATACGTGAAGTTGGATTTGGTGGTTTTGCTCATATCTGCAAAAGATACATACATTGTTATTGCTTCGAACAAAGTATTTTGTATAATTGTGTCTTTAATATAAAAGCCCTAAGTTTTTTAAGAAATTCAACCATTCAATTGTCATCATTAGGTACAAAATTGATTCTTAATGAATGCAGCGGAGGTATTCCCACTGATTGAACACATGTAGAGTCACACACACACACACAATTTGTGGGGGTATGGCCTCTAATATGCTGCTAACGAAGAGTATGAATCTCTGTAAAATGAAGAATTATAACTTTTATTATGTGCCGGATTATTTCTCTGATAATTTGAATGGAAATCTTGTTTTATAATGGAATTGTTGTATTCTTTTAACCTTTGTGATCCTTGAGGTTGCGTTGGATTGTAGGGTTAGCAGGGGCCACCGCTGACGTGCACTGCTATGATGTGTTGACAAATAAATGGTCTAGGTAAGCCCATACCAGAAACACTTATCAGCTAATGACAATTATTTTGACTTTAAGAGGATTCGGTATTGTGAATTTGGGATGAAGGTAGCTGTCCACCGGAAAATCATTTTCTTGGAAGAGGTTAATTCAAATAAAGCCTAAAATAAGCTTTTCTCTCAAGAAAGGGGCATTTCTCAGCAAGCAAAAGGGCTTAAAAGTTCTTTTATCTTTTGTTGAATGAACTTCCTTTTCAGGATTAC
The DNA here is from genome assembly GCA_034768845.1 of Heliamphora exappendiculata. Lineage (NCBI taxonomy): Eukaryota > Viridiplantae > Streptophyta > Magnoliopsida > Ericales > Sarraceniaceae > Heliamphora > Heliamphora exappendiculata. Next base: position 13,569,158 of record JAOTRH010000006.1, on the reverse strand, counting down.
TCCCTTTGGAGAACCTCCGACACCAAGGGCAGCACACGTGGCAACTGCTGTGGGTACTATGGTTGTTATTCAGGTATATACATCTATAAATCAAGAGTTCTCGTTTTTTTGTGATTTGACTTCTCTGCTTCCTGTTTCATTCTGTAAGTAGTAACTTCTCCCTGGGATCTTTCAATCCCATACAGGGTGGCATTGGTCCAGCTGGTTTGTCTGCTGAGGACCTTCATGTTCTTGATCTTACACAGCACCGGCCACGATGGCATAGGTTAGATTCCCGAAGCTTGTCCTTCCCCATTTATGTGCAGAAACACTAACGTAAATTTGCATGAGTAGATTAACGTATGCATATACAAGTATTTATTTTTTTCGCACTTTATTAAAATCAATGTCGACGTCTTTGTAGGGTTGTGGTTCAAGGCCCTGGACCAGGGCCACGTTATGGGCATGTCATGGCTCTAGTAGGGCAAAGATATCTAATGGCAATTGGTGGTAATGATGGTTAGTCCCTAAGCTGCTTCATCTTGTGTGCTTCAGTATGATATCTATTTGTGTATAATTTGGTGCATGATTCCAGGTAAGCGACCTTTGGCTGATGTATGGGCCTTGGACACAGCTGCCAAACCATATGAATGGAGGAAATTGGAACCAGAAGGAGAAGGTCCACCTCCGTGCATGTAAATCTCTACTTGTGTTTCTTTTCTGTGTAATCTTTTGTTTCCTCCCTTTTCTCTATTTATATTTGTTTTAATGTTTGTTTATGCATTTTTTAACACAAGTTTAAGAACTTTACTAGTGTAAGCGGTTACATATTTTTTTTTGAATTTTCAAAAGAAATGGTAAAAAAATGAAAAAATTAATGCACATTCTTAATGTGTTTAGCTACTATTATTCTTGCACTATTTTTATGTCTATCTTTTCCGGTATAATAGATTTTAGATCCAATATTATCGATTTGTTTTGCTTTCTTTTCTACTCATTTGGTCTCTTGGAAGCATATTATGCTAATTTCTCTCCTAATCATAGTATCGACTACTTCCACTATTTTACCTTTTAGTGTGCCTAGATTCCATGTTGCTAATCTAAGTTTATTATCCTGGGCTCTCGTCCAGAGAAATATAGGAAGGCTTGCTCATTTTTTAACACACTCGGGTGCCAATGCGACGTCCCTTCCCTATTTTTCTAGATGCTCAAAGGCAGTCGCAACGCGTTGCTTAAAAGGAACGCTCTAGCATTTGCAGGCATGTTTATATTTGAATTTCTGCTCAGAGGGGTTCGATGGTATTTTAACGTTGTCATCTTCCCAACACTATCAACAAAAATGATTATATTTTTATAGGGAGAAATCCATTTTACCTTTGTGTGGATTAACCGTTTTGCGCAGTAGAGCCTCCTTATGATTTTGGACTAAAATGAACTGTTAACACCATTAATGACAATCGATAAATCGATAAATAACCTTTTTACCCTTCTATGGGTTCCTACTCTTCTATTCCCTTCCCTTCCCTTCCCATCTCTCTTCTCTTATCAATGCTATCCCTGCAAAAATTTCACTTAATTTCAAATTTAATTAAATATTAGGTTTTTATCACATACTAAATTAATTTGTAATTTAACTTTTATAATAAAGTGTATAATAAGCTAAAATGGATTAATTACTGAATAATGTATGTAGTAATTACACATTAAATTAAATTACAAATTGATCTATTTTGGTTTTTTTGCTAGACAATTAATATATTTTAGTTAAATTATAAATTAAATACCTGCCAACTTGATTTCTCAGCAATGAAAAAAAACATCATAGACGTAAAACAGACAATCTGTTTCCCTAATCCAATAATCCAAACTGTTGTCAACAGCAACAATAAAACTCTTGTTTGAATGAAGAAACTAAACACATACATATACATGCACATGTATTTGTATATATCAATCAAAACAAACCTGCACAGATCCATCTGAACTCAACCAATCTAATTGAAATGGAGACAATTGATATTCAAAAGCATTAGATCATAATTTCGATTATGATTAAACAACTCGAGCTGATTGCCAAATTAAGTAGCATTTTAGCTTTGACTGGGGGTTGCCACAGGAATTAAACAACAATCTTCCCTTCCTATGAAAACCCATCTCTGTACACTTCACCAATCACATATCATCCCAATCACTCAAACCCAAAACCATATGTGATATAAAGCCAAAACCAAGACCCAAAACCCATAAGTTATTCAACAAGTTTTATTGTTTCTATTGTCTGATTGTAGCTGTTCAGATTGATAGAGAAGCTCGATTTGGGATTTGGAGCTTCAAATTTCTATTTTTTGATTTTTTTTAAAATTTTTTTTGTTAAGGTTTTGTTTTGTTTGCCCAATGGCTCAATCGACAAGCACATGAGGTTGCTATGTTGGGGACTATGTGGTGAGGAGACAGATTGGACCGGGCTCCTTCTTGCTGGTGTAGCGCGACGGTGACTAGGATGGGAAGGGAAGGCAGCGATGACAGCTGGGATGGGGAGGGAAGGCCGCGATGACTATTGGGGATGGGGAGGGGAGTAGTGGCAACGACTGGGATGGGT
>JAOTRH010000006.1:13552871-13562100 GCA_034768845.1 Heliamphora exappendiculata | reverse complement strand
TAATAAAATAATAAAGTAATTTTAGTGGATATAATAATAATCACATAGACCCAAAGTAGTTTATTATATATATATATATATCGTCTTGAACAATTTACTTCTGCTGCAATTTATGTAGACACAAAAATTGATACTATATATTATCTCGTTAAAAATTTAGATGCTCGAGTTGTTACTCCAGAATTTTCAAATACAATACTATCTCTACACCTTGTATGGCAACACTTTTACCCATTCCTAAATATAAATTACAAAATTCTTCACAAGAATTTATTGAACAATTACAAAAATCTTTACACCCACAAAAGGCACAAGCTTCATGTGAGACTCTGACCTATTTTTTTCGGCATTTTCGGACGCACGTTACGTGTTTTCGTTTGAGTATGTTTTTATTGCTTTTGATGCATGATCGGACTTAGATATGCATGCGGGGTAGGTTCCTGGGGCCGTGAGCCGTTGTGGTACGAATTTTAAAAATTTCAAAAAAAATGAGATATTTTGGAGGCCTATAAATATCTGGAGTTAGATATTTTCATAAAGATATTTTTCAAAACTTTTTCAACAAGATTCCCATTTTCTCTATGCATTCTCTCCAAGTTCTCAGGAGCCCGGGGCTCGATTTTTAACGATCTAACAACGCATCCTTGCTTTTGGCACAGTGGGCTACGCAACCATCCGATCAGATTTTGATTCCTGCGAGGCTCGATTTTGCACGTGGTTCAAGGCATCCAGTTTTAAACTCACCAAGGTAGGATTATAGACCTGTATGTGTTATAAGGATGCTATGGGTAATCGGTTGTATTTTTACCAATCGGATTGTTGTAGATCTGATTTTCTATAAAGTTGGATTTTTGGGTTAAAAATTGAATTTTTGTCGATTTCGGCAGATGGAATCGGGTGTCGGGGGTTTCCTTTGAGGCTTTGGTGTTAGACCTAGGCGTGGGTATGTTTGAGGATGTTGGATTGGAGTTTGGAGGCTTCGTTTCGAGGTTTGGAGGGCTGAACCCGTAGCTTAAAAACGGTTTCTGGTTGAGTTCGGTCGACTGGACTCATAGGTTCAGTCGGCTGGATCTTGATTTTTGGGTTTGGTCAACTGAACCGAGGGGTTCGGTCGACTAAACCGTGCGCTGAGGCATTTTTGGTTTTTCCAGTGTGGTTTTCGATCGATTGGGGGCTAGGTTCGGTCGATTAAAGTGCTAGGGTGCGTTTTGGTGGTTCTATGGTTGTTTTTGATTGGCGTTCTATGGTATTCAATTGATTGATTTATAGGAATTAATCGATTCAAATACCTATGGATTCCTTTTGGGGTTTAGTTAATGGCGTTGTGGTTTCGGGGATCGTGTGGTGGCCCCGGGTGTTTATGTGATGCCATCCTCAGGTATAACATGCATGGTTGGTTTAGGGTTTGTGCCATGGTTGTGTGAGTGCTGGTTATGTGCGCAACGTGTGGGTTTGTGGTCTGGTTAAAGGTGGGGTTCTGGCGAGAATCATCCCGTGGGTGGTTCAGGTGTGGATCTCCGAATTAGGTGTTGGTTGTCCCTGTGTATGGACGGGTCCCAGTTTGTGAATGGGTCGTTCGGGTATCGAATGATGGTCTGTGGCGTGTGATGTCTTATCGAGTTATGTGGCGTCTTTATGTTGAACGTCATGTTTATACGTGCTTTGTGCTTATAAAACTGTGGATAGTTTTATTTGGTACATGATAATCGGATAAGTGGCCTTCTGTGGTCTTGAAGCGATTAGGGCTTCGATTTGTAAATGCATGTGATATGCTCGGTGTTTTCCCGTAATTGCAGTATTATCCTGTTGTATGTATTCGGTGTTACCCCGTTAATTTTAGTTTTATCCTATAATATGCGGTCTTATCCCGTGGTATGCGGTGTTATCCCATGGTTTATGATTTTATCCCGTGGTTTGGTTTATGATTTTATCCCGTGGTATAATCCGTGGTCGGCGGTTCCATCCCGTGGATTACGATAAAGTATGCAATTTTATCCTGTGGTTTGGTTTGCGATTTTACCCCGTGGTTGGTCTATGGTTTTATCCCATAGTATACGATTTTATCCCGGGAATGTATGTTTATGTACAGGTCTTTATCTCAGTGTTAGGACTGTGGTTGCGGCGTGTGAGAGCCGGTTACATGTATCATGGATTGCATATACTGCATTATAGGACGGATAGACTAGTTTTTAAATTATTTTTAAGAGTCGTGTGAATCGCAATCTAAAAACTATTTTTCAACTGTTTTCAAGGCTCTTGTGAGTGAGTCAAAAATATGATTTGTATCCTCGCTTTCCCGTTTACATGTTTCAACTGTTTTTAAGGCTTGAAAAAGAGTCTAAACCTGCACTTCGATTTCCTAGCATGTTTTGTTTATACTACATGCTTGTTTAGTTTTTACTGAGCCTTGACTCATGGTGTGGGATTTGCTTTTCTTCAGGTACCGGTCACGCTGGTTGATCTGGAGGTACTGGAGAGGTGAAAGAGTTATAGTTTTCCTTTTTGTATCTATCTGTATCATATATACTTAATACATGTTTCTCGGCGTTGGAGCCTTGTAATGTTTTTCGTTTGGCATTTATATACAATGTATGTATGGTTTATTTTGAGAGTGTATTCTTTGGTTGGGTGTATGTTTGGTTGTTTATGGATGTTTCACGTGGGTCGGAGTTTGGGGCGTGATAACTTGGTATCAGAGTTCTGGGTTCGAATACCTAAGAGCCGTGGGAAGAGGTTATATCATCTTGTGAGGTTGATTGCGTGTGCTTGACTGCATGTGTTTAGATGTTTTGATAACATGAACGTGATAGCATGCAGGTCACATGTGAATGATGTGTATATGTGAGCATGGGGGTTGAATCTTAAGAGTGATAGTGTTGCTTTTGGGCGTTTGGATTAACAAACTTGGGGCCAAGTTAGAAACGCATTTAGCTGACATGATTTCTAGCAGGATCTGAGTTGGTTATCCAGATTTACGTATCATTCTTGTTGGTTCTCCTCGGTATGTGGGGTTTATTTAGCATTAACTTATGTGGCTATGTGTTAACATGCTAGGTGTTTAACGTTTATGTTCATGCTAGGTGTTACATCTTACATGTTGTTTTCTTTCATATAGACGCGATGTCGGCGAGACGAGGGCGAGGCCGTGGTCGAGGCTGTGGCCGTGCTGTTGGCCAAGGGGATGTTCCTATCCTTGATGCTGGGGATGCAAATGCTCCCCTAAGACCGATGGACGCCACGGAGCTGTTGCATGTGCTGGTTGGCTCTATCCAGCAGCTGGTTGAGACCTTTAGAGGTGAGGCTGTTAGGGAGAGGGTGCCTGAGGCGAGGGCTACTGTGGCGATGCGGGAGTTTAGGCACATGGATCCACCTACCTTTGCTGGAGATCCTGACCCTATTGTAGCGACAGAGTGGCAGGAGTTGGTGACGTGAATCCTTGACACACTACAGATTGTGGAGGATGAGTTGCGGGTTTCATTTGCCACCTTTCAGCTAAGGGGTGCTGCTCACTCTTGGTGGAAATATGCCAGGACCATTGCAAGAGTTACTTGGGCAGCTTTTACAGGAGTGTTTCTGGAGAAATACTTCCCAGCTTCGACGAGAGATTTGTATAGAGAGGAGTTTTACACTCTTACCCAGGGGGCAATGGACGTCATGCAGTATGAGTCCAGGTTCACGTGCTTATCCCGGTTTGCACTTGAGTTGGTGAGCACAGACGAGTTGCGTTCTATGAGGTTTGAGCGGGATCTGAGACGGATGATCAGAGAGCGTGTGGTAGCGATGGGGATTCGTGTGTTCACGGAGCTAGTAGAGGCAGCAACGAGGGTGGAGAACACCATGATTGAGATCCGAGCTTCTAGGGAGGCTAGGATAGCACAAGGCGGAGCAGAGGCACAGACAACTGGGCATTCCAACAAGAGGCAGAGGTCCTATGGTCCCAATTTTCATCCATCTAGATCACAGCAGTTCTCTGCACCATCACCATCAGTGGCTTCGTCAGGGAGGCTAGAGCAGAGGGAGGTCAGATGTTTCTGATGTGGACAGTTGGGGCATCGTGTACCAGATTACCCACAGCCGAGGTAGTCTCGGGACCCACAATTGAGGCAGGCTCAGAGTTCCATACAGGATCAATCGTAGGGGATGGAGTTGCTGGTTTGTTACAGATGTGGTCATATTGGACACATCCGCAGGACTTATCCCCAGAGGGAGGATGCGCCGAGTATGGCGGGCACACCAGAGGGCTCATTTGTACAGATCGATAGCGGTATCCGGCATTACAGACTTCCCAAGTGATAGATATGGGAACTTCAGTTCAATCGGTGTGGCAACCAACAGCGCCGAGTTCTGGTGGACATGCCTGAGTGGGATTACCCCGAGCGTATTCCTTTATAGCTTCCAGGGCACCAATCGTGTCGGATGATGCAGATATACCTTCAGCGAGCAGAGGTACTTTCTAAGTATGCAGGCTTTGGGCCAGTTTTCTTGTTGCATCTGTTTGGGGAGTTGGTGATGGATTCCGTGGGTGGTGCGCTGTGTTGAGGTAGCGGTTGGTGATGATGTGAGGTTAGGATGAGTTGTAGATCCCGTGTCTTTGAGATAGTTAGCCATTGCTTAAGATGCCTGACCTTGTTTGACTATATCCTGTGAATGGTTTGTCTGACCATCTCATATGCATGTGTCGATTGCGATCGACGGTTTGTTGTTTTGACCTTGAGTTAAATTTCGGGAGAAAAATTCCTTTAAGGGGGTAGTATCACACCCCAAACTCTGGGTCACGTGAAACACCCACAAACAACCAATTATAACACCCAACCCGAGAATACACTCTTAAATTAAACCATCATGCATTGTATATAATCGCCAAATGGTTTACATTATATAACCCCAATGCCAGAAAATACGTTACAATATACATGTAATAAAACTAGTAAAAAGGAGGACTACAGATCTTTCGCCCCTCCGGCACCTCCTGATCAATCAGCGTGACTGGTACCTGAAGAAAATCAAATCCCATACCGTGAGCCAAAGTTCAGCAGATCCTAAACAGCACATGTAATATAAGCTAAACATGCTAGGAAAATGAGATGCAACTTTAAACTCTTTCAAGCCTTTAAAACAATTTGAAAATGATTTTAGGTCACGACTCATCAGAGCCAGAAAAATTGTTTGAAAACACGACTCGCACGAGTCCCAAAGATAACAGATATAGATGTACATACAACACATGGATATATATATATATATCTAAGCCGGCTCTACCAAGCCCCAACATACTACTCATGCAACACATGCACTACGCTCAACACACTATGAGCAACACACCCAACACATAACAGATATGCATCACACGCACTATCTTTAAGATCACGTTCCATCCTTAAAACTATGCATATCATCCTAACAGATATCATGTCACAGTTAAGAGAAAATAGTAAAATCACGTTCAAAGGTAACAACTATAGACTCATGCCCATTACCCTAGATCTGAGTAACACAAACTGGTTTGGTAATGACAAGTTCTATACGATGTTACGGCAACACTAACCACTTAGTTTACAGGTTCACAACCCGAAGGTACTAAGCACCCACACAATGCCATTCACGGAGGCAACCAATTTCTGTACGAATTTCCACAATCGATGGACGAACCTAACCAAACTTCTTTATGGATTTCCACAACCGTTGGACGAAGCTGACCAACCACGTTTACGGGGATTAACCCAAGGGACCGTAGCGAACCCACGCATCGTCAGGACCACGTTTCTGTCCTTCAGATACACACACACACACGCATCGTCAGGACCACGTTTTCGTCCTTTGGATACCCACCCACACATGTCTTTAGGACCACGTTTCCATCCTTCAGACACTCACGCACATGTATCATCAGGACCACGTTTTCATCCCTCTAATACCCACACCCAGGTGCATCGTTAGGACCATGTTTCCGTCCACCCGATTTACGCACACGCACACACACATGCATCGTAAGCCAGAGCTAACATCGGACCACGTTTTCATCCTTCGTTAGCCAAGGCTAACATATCATCGAATCACACATGATCATCTATCACATTTCATACATCTACGCATAACCTAACCAGGAATTAAATGCATAAATTCACGTACTATCGTTACGTTTCATAAGCACGTCACGTGCAACCCAATATCACGTAAGACCACATTTTCGTCTTACATCATGCATAAATAAACGAGAATAATAAATGCACAAAACCAGTTATAAAGCACATAGCTATATATAACCTCATTTCGTGACGCCACCCGTCACATAACCTGACATCCACAAAATCACGCCTAACTCAAAGGCTAACACCACTCGAGCGCTTGAGTGCCCAACCACTGCTCGAGCAGTCCCTAACCAACATAACACACTGCCACAACCCCACTCGAGCACACAACCACCGCTTGAGCAGTCCTCTACCGACATACATCTCTGCCACCACCTCACTCGAGCAGATGGCCACCGCTCGAGTGGTCACCCACCGACTCAACTCTCGACCACCAGCGCACTCGAGCGCACAACCAAGATACATAACCAAACCTCTGCACGCAACGATGCACTAATCACCACACAAACAACAATCTGAGGCCACGACATGACCCCCGAAGCCACCACACAACCAACCAAATCCCAAAAAGAATCCACAGGTATTTAAATCGATTAATTCCCATAAATTAATCAATTGAATACCATAGGATGCCAATCAAAAATCAAAACCCAACGACCAAAACACTATCACCCAACACGGCAATGTGAACCCACACACAAGCTCACACAAGCCCACAACATCCCAAGAAATAAGAAACTTAGTAGAAAGGGCCCACAAGAATGAAAAACCACCTTTTTCCAACCTTCGGCCAAAAATAGGTGAAAAATGGTTTGAAAATCTTGACACACCTTCACTCTTTTGGTCATAACTCTTTCTACGAAAAGAATTTTAAGGTCCGAGAGGCGCCATTGGAAAGAAGACTTCCAGAGCTTCGATTTGAGTATACGAATAACCCAATTCTGAGTTCGGATGAGGGAGATAACATCAAAACAAAATAGCTCAACGCAGCCAGTCTGCTCGAGCGGACATCGGGCGCTCGAGTATGTCCGCTCGAGCGAGCTACCACCCGAGAGAAACCCAAATTTTGCTGTTCTTGAGTGTTCTTGGCCTCCAAACACTCAAACACACCTATAGCACCATCTTAACCACAAATCTAAGCCTCCAAACACCTTTTCGACACCCTCGAACGTGCCCAAACCTGAATCTACCACAAAATATCAAAAAAAAACTCAAAACCCGATTCCATTCACCGAAATCGCTGAAAAATGGTTTTATACCCAAAAATCCATCTTTAAAACAAAAGATCAAATCTACAGCAAGCTAACCGGTAAAAACATGCACGATTACACGTAGCAACCTTATAAGACATGAGAGTCTAGGATCCTACCTCGGTGAGTTAAAAACTCAATGCCTCGAACCACGTGCAAAACTGAGTTTTGCCAAAATTAAAATCTGATTGGATGGTTGCGTAGCCCTCGATGACGATACTAAGAATCCGCAGTCTGATCGTCAGAAATCGAGCCTCGGGCCCCCGAGAACTTAGAGAGAAGGCAGAAAAAAAAGGGAAAAAACTTAAGAGTTAAGTTTTAAAAAATATCTTTTAAAAATATATAACTCTAGATATTTATAAGCCTCCAAAATATCTTTTTTTGAAATTTTTAGAAATTCGCACCGTAACATCTTACGGCCCCAGGAACCTGCCCCGCATGCATATCTAACCCCGATCATGCATTAAAAGCATATAAAAATATGCTATCACATAAACACGAAAAGCGCGTCGAAAAACGACGAAAAAAGAAAACGGGTCAGGTTCTCACAGGTAAAGTTGTGAGACCCTGACCCGTTTTCTTTTTTTTGACATTTTTGGACGCACGTTACGTGTTTTCGTTTGAGCATGTTTTTATTGCTTTTGATACATGATCGGGCTTAGATATGCATGCGAGGTAGGTTTTCGGGACCGTGGGCCATTGTGGCACGAATTTCAAAAATTTCAAAAAAAAGAGATATTTTGGAGACCTATAAATATCTGGAGTTAGCTTTGTTCATAAAGATATTTCTCAAAACTTCTCCAACAATCTTTTCGTTCTCTCTGCCTTCTCTCTAAGTTCTCGGGGTCCCCGGGGTCGATTTTCAACGATCCAACAGTGGATCCTTGTTATCCCGTAATTGCAGTATTATCCTGCTGTATGTATTCGGTGTCACCTCGTTAATTTTAGTTTTATCCTGTAATATGCGGTCTGATCTCGTGGTATGCGGTGTTATCTCGTGGTTTACGATTTTATCCCGTGGTTTGATTTACGATTTTATCCCGTGGTATAATCCGTGGTCGGCGGTTCCATCCTGTGGCTTACGGTAAAGTATGCTGTTTTATCTCGTGGTTTAGTTTGCAGTTTTACCCCGTGGTTGGTCTATGATTTTATCCCAGGAATGTATGTTTATGTACGGGTCTTTATCTCTTAGAACTGTGGTTGCGGCGTGTGAGGGCCAGTTGTATGTATCATGAATTGCATGTACTGCATTATGGGACGGATAGACCAGTTTTTAAATTATTTTTAAGAGTCGTGTGAATCCCGTTCTAAAAATTATTTTTCTACTGTTTTCAAGGCTCCTATGAGTGAGTCTAAAACATGGTTTGTATCCTCGCTTTCCCGTTTGCATGTTTCAACTATTTTCAAGACTTGAAAGAGAGTCTAAACCTGCACTTCGATTTTCTAGCATATTTTGTTTATACTGCATGCCTGTATAGTTTTTGCTGTGCCTTGGCTCACAGTGTGGGATTTGCTTTTCTTTAGGTACCGGTCACGCTGGTTGATCTGGAGGTGCTGGAGAGGTGGAAGATTTATAGTCTTCTTTTTTGTTTCTATATGTATCATGTATGCTTAATACATGTTTATCGGCGTTGGAGCCTTGTAATGTTTGTCGTTTGGCGTTTATATACAATGTATGTATAGTTTACTTTGAGAGTGTATTCTCAGGTTGGGTTTATGTTTGGCTGTTTATGGGTGTTTCACATGGCCCGGAGTTTGAGGCATGACACTTCAACATCTACTCCTGTAAAAGAAGATAATAAATCTATACATGTTCTAGAATATGATGAAAAAAAAGAATTAAAAAATTTATATTCACAATTTCAAGAAACACCTAATCAAATTCAAGAA